>JAHSUG010000038.1:0-71860 GCA_019926025.1 Rhodotorula kratochvilovae | reverse complement strand
GTCGAGCTCGTCCTCCTCGCCACCATCCGCGTCGCCGCTCAGCAGGCGGAACACGCGCGTCTCGGCGAAGAAGCCGACCACGAGGAGCTGCGCGCCCTCGGAGTGGGCGGGGGAGGCGAACGCCCAGACGCGCTGGACGCCGTCAACGTCGAGGCTGGCGAGCTCGGTAAGGCCGACGCCGCGGCGGACGATGCGGAGGGAGCCGGTCTTGTACGCTCCGGAGCAGGTGACGACGTAGCCCTGTCATCGCGCCTGTGTCAGCTATCCGAGTGCCGACGGAGTGAGGAACGACGCACGGAGGAGGAGGATGCAGAATCACCGACGAGGACAAAGTCGAGGATGGGCGCGAGCGACGCGTAGCTCTCGACGAGGGCAAGTTCGTTCGTGCCGTCGGCTTCGTCATCCTGCATCGCATCGGCAGCGGCGCCGGTGGAGGGGAGCCGCACCAGCTGCGAGTCGCCGAAGCGCGAGGAGAGGTAGACCGTCGAAGGCGAGAGCGGGACGATCGACGTCGGGGAGGTGGTCTGCGCGCATGCGGTAGTGTCAGCCCACGCACTCGGCGGGGAAGAGATCCGGAAGGGCGGACGTACGTCGCCGAGGTCCTGCACCGCGAGGTTGGTGACGCGCCCGGCGCCGGCAAGCGTCGCCGAGACGAGGAGGAGCTTGCCGTACAGGTCACCGAGGAGGATGCGCTCCGGGTCGAGAGGCGCCCAGCTGCGTGCGCAGGGTCAGCGCGGGAAAGGGGGTGGGAGAGGAGGGGAGAGGACGTACGCTGTCACGCGCGAAACGGGTAGGCGGCACCGCACTGTCGCGCCTCCCGCGCCATCGACCGCGCGGCCCTTGCCCTTCGCGTTGTCCTCCTGATCGCCCTCACCCATGGCGTACCACGTGAGCGACTCCTCGCCGACGACGGCGACGCCCCCCGCGAGCGGCACGACGAGCTCGCTGCCCGGGTCGGCGAGGACCTGCTCTGCGAGCGGGCCGTCGGCAAGCTCCTTCTCGGCGAGGTCGACTGCGTACGTCGTGAGGACCTTGTGACCTGTGTGCGAGGCGTACGCGGCCGCGAGGACGGGGTGCGCGGACGACGCCGAGGGGACGAACGCGAGCGAGGTGATGTTGAGCGTCGAGAGACGAACGTTGTAGCTTGCGCTGAGGTCGAGGCCGTTCGACTCGGCGTTCACGACGCCGCGGGAGCCGCGCCGCGAGGAGGAGGAGGCGGCAGCGCCGGGGAGGGGGACGATGCGGACGAGGCCGGCATAGGCGTGGACGACGAGGCAGCGGTGGGCGGGGTCGACGAGAATGTCCTGGTACTCTGCGAGGCGGCCGAAAGGCTCGTGGATCGAGATGGACGAGCCGGTGAGGACGCGCGGGGCCGACACGGGCGCGGTGGGGTCGGCGGTGAGGACGAAGAGGCGGAGGCAGGTGGTGAGGACGATGAGAGATGCGGTGTCGTGACCCTGTTGTGCGTGATTGTGGGTCAGAGTAAGCCGATGCGCGGGGTGGTGGGGGGGACGCACGGGGAGGTGGACGGTCTCGACTGCGGCGATGCTCGAGAAGACGGGGACGTCGGCTGCGAAGGTGACCTGGTCGCCGGTGACGGTGCTGAGCTCGAGCCGAGTGAGCTTGCTGCAGGGGCGGGAGAGCGGTCGTCAGCTCAGAGTGGAGGCGGTGAACCGATGAGGAGGCGAGGGGGCGCACTTTACGACGAGCGTGTCGGTGGAGGGGTCGAAGAAGCGGCAGCAGAGTGCGCCAAGCTGGGCAGTGGGCCCCTGCGTCTCTGCGACCAACAGCATCGCGGCGAGCGGCGTGAAGCGTCGGAGGCGAGGAGCGTCGCACCGAGAGATGAGGCTCTCCCCGCCCGCGCCCGCGCCCTCCCTGCGCTGCTGATCAGACTCGAGCACGACTGCAGTGCTCTCGAGTGCACAGCCCCGCCCAGGCCCGCGCTGCCCTCCTACAGCGCACGCGCTCGTCGCGCTCCCCCACCTCGGCAATGGCCTCGACGCCGTCCACCTCGCCAGACTCACAGCCGGGCGAGCGCACGCCCCTCTTCGACGACCTCGAGGCAGGCACGGGTGCACGCGGATGCGCCCCCTCCCGCCTCGCACCCTCGGCCTCGTCGACCCCGCTCCGCTCCCCTCCCTCGTCCCTCGCGCCCTCCCGCCCACGCAGCATCCGCAGCCTCGCCTCGTACGGCACATCACGACGCAGGTCCGTAACCCCGCCACCAGATGACCCCGGTCAGCGCCGTAAGAAGGGCGGCAGGAGCGCACGCTGGGCAGGCCAAGTCCGCTCCCGCCTCTTGTGCATCAGTATCGCGGTCCTCCTCGCGGTATGCATCTACGCCAGTTTCGTCGAGGATTTCATGGGCAACGTCGAGGCCGCCATCTCGTGCGCAACGTGCATCGGCCTCCTCGCGCCTCTCCAGGCCCTCGCCAACCTCGGCGACGACGCGTTCGTCGACCTCTTTGTCGGTTTCTGCACGCGCTTGGGCGTGCGTGCATCTCCCTACCCCCCTCCCGCTCTTCGCGCTGATGCCTTTTACAGATCGAGGACGCGGACGTCTGCACCGGCGCCGTCGGGACCCAAGCCCCGATCCTCGCGCACGACCTCCGCTCCATCGCCCTCGCCTCTCCCGCCGCCAAGAACTTCTGCACGACCATCTTCGGCCTCTGCCCGCTCCCCAACACCATCCCGCACACCGTCAACCTCACCGAGCCGCTCCTCGAGCCGGACCATCCGGACGCGCTGCAGGCGCTGGCAAAGGGCGGAGATAGGCGGCGTGTGAAGAAGCGCTGGGTGTCGCAGGGCCGCGAGCCGTTCCAGATCGTGCATATCAGCGACGTGCATGTCGACCGGAGCTACGCCGTGCGTCCCACCGCCTTTCCTCCTCGTGCCGCGCTAATCTTGCCATGCGTGCAGCCCGGCGCCGCGACCGACTGCACCAAGGTCATCTGCTGTCGTGACTACGGCCCTGGCTCGCTCGGTGTGGATGTGAAGCATCCCGCAGGACCGGTGCGGCTTCCCTACCCTCGTTTGCGTCGCTTGAGCCGACCTCCTTTTCCCGCCAGTTCGGTCACAAGAAGGTGGGCCGTCGTCCTCCGCATGTTTGAGCTCTTCTGACAGTCGCCCGCAGTGCGATGCCCCGCCCGCCCTTGTCGAGAGCATGTTCCGCGCAATCGACCAGTGCGTCCCCTTGACCTTCCTAATCCCGCGGTCTCCTCCCGCTCACCCTTCCATGTGCGCACAGCTTCGTCCCGAACAAGTCGTTTACACTCTTCACCGGCGACGTCGTCGAGAGTGCGGTTTGGGCCGTTCCCGAGTCGGTGCGTCTCGCTGTGCTCGTCCCGTCGTGAGGTGGGGCTCTTGACAAGCCTCCCGCGCGCGCCGCAGCTGGTGAGGAGCGACATGGAGGCATGGCACGACGATATGCAGCCCGTCTCGTATCCCGTGATCGGGAACCAGTGCGTCGCGCTCAGCTCTCCCTCCTCCTGCGCTGCGCTGACTCGCACACTCGCCCTTCGCAGCGACGTCTCCCCCGTGAACGCCTTCCCGCGCTCGACCTCGCCGCAGTCCTCCGCCTCGGACTGGGTCTTCGAGCTCACCGCGCGCGACTGGCGCAAGTGGATCGGTCACCGCGCGGCGGAGCAGGTCCGGACGATGAGCGGGTGCTATGCCCGCGTGCACCCCGGGACGAACCTCAAGATCATCTCGCTCAATACCAACTACTGGTACAAGCAGAATTGTGCGTCGAGCTCTCGCTCGCCGGGACTTGCTTTCGGCGGGCTAACGGGAATGTGCGCGCAGTCTGGCTGTACGACTCGGATATCCCGATCTGGGACCCGAACGGGATCCTCTCGTGGATGGCCGAGGAGCTCGACGCCGCCGAGCAGGCGGGCCAGCGCGCGTGGATCAGTGCGTCGCCCTTCGCAATCCGTCGCGAGCGAGGCTGACCGGATGAGCCCGCGCAGTCGGGCACATGCCGTTCGGCAAGGTCGACGCGATGCGTGACCAGAGCAACTACGCGAACCAAATCTTCCAGCGGTACCATAACACGATCGCGGCGCACTTCTACGGGCACAGGTGCGCTCCTCCTTCTCTCCTCCTCGCACACACGCTGACGAAGATGCGCGCAGCCACGTCGACGAATTCGAGATCTCGTACCCGGACTACGGGAATCGCACGGCCGAAAACGCCAACGGGATCGCGTTCATCTCGGGCGCGCTCACGCCAACGAGCGGGAACCCCGTCTTCAGGGTCTACGACATCGATCCCGACACGTACGAGGTCATGGACTTTGTGCCGCACTACAGTACGTCCTCCCTGCCTTCCTCTCCTAGGGAGCGCGGGCTCACGGGCGGGTTGACGCGCCTTAGCGAACCGCTCCGAGGAGCAATACCAGCTCGACCCCGTCTGGCGGCCGTACTACTCGGCGCGCGAGAGCTACAATTCGTACCTCGACCCGCCCTTCCCCGCCGACGCGCCGCTCAATGCGACGTTCTGGCACCGCGTGACCGAGGTGTTCGAGCGGAACGAGTGCGTCCCATCCCTCGCCCCCTCTCCTCGTGCTTGCTTGACGCGGGTGAGAGCAGGACGGTCTTCCAGCTGTTCAACACGCGCTTGAGTCGTGGAGGCAAGATCGAGGACTGCTCCGGGCCCATGTGCAAGAACGCGACGATCTGCATGCTTCGGAGCATGCGGAGCGAGTCGAACTGCGTGCGCACAACTTCTTCTCCGCTACTTCCGCGCACCGCTGACGCGACGAGCGCGCGTAGGCGGTCATCCAGCCCGGCTTGTCGTTCAAGGACCAAAAGCGCGACACCGACGTGCGTCCGCTTCTCTCCTTCTCTCTCCGTTCCGCGCTGACGCATCCTCGACGAGCAGGCAGTCACCGAGCCGCAGCGGGACGAAGAAGCCTCGCCCTCGTCGTCCTCCTCCCTCCCCTTTTTTGCTCAGGCAGAGCCGGAGGAGGAGTTCGCACAGTCGAAGCAGCACGACTTCTTCGCGTGCGAGGGGCCGGGGCTTGCGAGCATGCTGCGCAAGATGGGAAGCGGGTTGGCGCTCCCGTCAACGGCGAGGGAGGAGCCGGGCATGGGGCTGCTGAGCGTAGGCGACGGGAAGGGCAAGGGGAAGGGGCGGAAGAAGGCCGCGCAGGTGCGTTTCCTCACTCTCTCTCTCGTACAGATAAGGGTGAGGAGCTCCGCTGATGCTTTGTCCGCCACAGTTCTCGGCCCTCCGTGCGTTCGAGCAAGAGGCCCACGACGCGGTCAAGCGGCACAAGCACCGGCGGCGGAAGGAGTGGCTTAAGAGCTTCCTTGTGGGCGTGTAGATAGCTACCGTGGTCGGAGAAGAGTGTTGTATCCATACAGAGCCTTGCGTCTCTTGCTCGGCGTTCGAACGTGAAAAGGAGGGACGATGAGCAGGCGTGCATTGCGACTTAATCCATCTTTCCACGCCGTTCGACATTGCCGAGCTCGCACGCCGTCGCGTACTTTCCTTCTCTGTGCGCCTGGTGTGCGAGCACCTCGCAGGCGGCCCTGTCGGGAGCTGGGGGCGACTGGCGCGTCCTTTGGGTGCCGTCGTGCGGGTCACTTCTCCTTCCTGCGGGCTCAATAGATCAGCGGGGCGTCGGAGAATCAGCACAAGGACCGGGAGCGCACCGGCAAGCCCTCGGCTGCGACATGAGGGCCGCTACGCGAGCCGATGCGCAGGAGCGCCCTCGTCCGGGCTGCTCCGCTCAGCGCTTGAGGCCCTCCTTTCCGCCCTTGGCGACCCACCCGATCGGCCAGTGCTCTGTCGTGGGAACGACGACCTTGGTTACGCCGGGGGAGCCGTACGTCTCGAGCATCTTGTCGCCGCGGCGGCAGAGGTGCTCGATGGCGGAGATGTCCTTGCGCTTGAGGCCGCCACCGAGCGAGGGGTGGCGGAAGTGGTGTGCGACGAAGGCGAACCAGGCGGGGCGGGACTCCTGCGTCGGGCACAGAAGGAGAGGGTCAGCCGAGCGGGGAGAGACGGAGGCGGAGGGGAGGGGCGCACGAGGGGCTTGGACGCGACGAGGCGGAGTGCGCGCTTGTAGAGGGAGTGGACCTGGCGTTGTAGCCCTGTCACGCGCTTGACTGCCATCCCTGCGCTGCTCTTGAGTTGCTGCGAGAGGACCGGACTCGAGGGCGGTCGCCGAGCGAGCCGCTCCCTCCTCGCCCTTTCCCCCTTCACCTCGAGAGCACCATGGTGAGCTGCGCGCCCTCTCCGCTCACTCTGTGGCACTGGCGCCCCCCGGCCGCGCTCCTCGCGCCCCGCGACGCCCTTTCCCCGACCTGCTCGTCCCCCTCCTCCGCGTCATCAAACCCCGGCCTACACGCCCTCGCACGCGTCCGAGTGGAGCGCAGGGACCGCTGAAGCGGTTCCTGATTGTACGAAGGGTGGCACCCTGGGCTGCGCGGGGCCTCTGTCGTTGGAATCGCGCCGTTCGCACCTCGCGGCGTGTTCGGCGCGGGGGCTGGCCGTGGGCAAGGCGGCTTGCGCACGCGTCCAGAGTGGCCCTCTAGTGAGCGCGCGGCGTGCTTGTCGCGACCGGACCAGCTCACTTGCACTCGGCCGCCGAGCGAAGCGCGCACGCGCGCACACGGACGAGGGGGCCGTAGCGGGGGGCGATGCAGCTCCCGACCGAGATAGCGCGTACTGACCTTGCTTCTGCATGTGCGCCACAGTCGTCCGGTGTCGCCGTCCACCCTACCTGCCTCGAGACCTACCAGTCGCTGAAGCTCGGCAAGAGTGCGTTCCCGCCCTTGCCCTCCTCTCGCCCAGACCTCGCGCTGACCCCTTCCCTCGCACCGCAGAGCTGAAGTTCATCGTCTTCAAGCTCTCGGACGACAACAAGGAGATCGTCGTCGAGAACTCGTCCGAGTCGCCCTCGTACGACGACTTCATCTCGGCCCTCCCGCCCAACTCGCCCCGCTACGCCATCTATGACTTTGAGTACGAGAAGGGCGAGGGCAAGCGGAACAAGCTCTGCTTCTACGCATGGTGCGCACACTCGCGCTCCCCCTCCGCTCTGCCCCGAGCCGCGTGCTGACCCGCGTCGCCTCTCCAGGTCCCCGGACGAGGCGAGGATCAAGGACAAGATGCTGTACGCCTCGTCCAAGGATGCTCTCCGTCGCTCGCTCGTCGGCATCGCGTCCGAGATCCAGGGCACCGATTTCTCGGAGGTTGCGTACGAGGAGGGTGCGTCTCCTCTTTCTCCTTCGTCAGAAGGGCGCGCTGACCGGTCCCTGCGTGCAGTCCTTGACAAGGTCACCCGCATGTCGTCGTAAGCAGCAGTACTGTAACCCCCCACTGTCGTCCCCTCTTTACCCGCCGATTGGCCCCTTCTGCACCTGGAAACTCGCACTTCTCGATGTTCGATCGCTGGGGCAGGCTGCCGCTTCACTGTGCTTCTCTCGCTTCCGCTTGCTGCTTGCATTCCTCGCGGCCGTTTGGGGAACAATGCACGCTCTAGCCGGTGCGTTTTTGTCTCACCGATCAGCGGCTGCAGTAACGCGCACATGCAGGGGCAGCTCCGTTCCTGCAACTCGAGGCTGCAATGCAGGTCTGTAACTGAGGCAGAACACCTCTCCATTCTCGGCGACAGACACCTACTGCAAGATCTCTTTCCAAGTTTCCCTGCCAGCTGTTACTCGCATGCCAGGCTGACGAGAGCAGAGCAAGAGCAGACACTCCCGGAGACAAAGGGGAGGGAGGGGAGGGCGACGTGGGAGCCTCTCCCGGCTCTGGTGCGACCGCAAACAAAAAGTGAGGGTACTACTCGAGCCCCATCCAAAAAACTAGTTGACCACGATGGGGCTCGAACCCACGATCTCCTGATAGATACGAATGCCGCTCGGAAGAGCTGCGAGTCGTAGTCAGACGCCTTGCCATTGGGCCACGCGGCCATTGATGAGAATTTGTGCGTTTTGTGCGTATATATTCGCTGTAGGTACTTGGGGCCTTCCGCTGGGGACATCTGTGCATTCTGAGTGCGCCGACGATCAACTGTGAATGTCGGCAGGCTTGGGTGTAGGGAGGGGACATCATGTTCTCTGTCCATTTCAACGTATACCAGTCTGCTTGCATCCACATCCACGCAGGCGAGAGATGTGTTAGGAGAGGGAATGCGGTGCGGGCCCTCGGGATGCTCGGTTTCCGGACAAAGAACAGCGAGAGGATTGCACAACACTGACTGTGAGCAGAAAGGAATACAGACCCAGGACAAAGACTATGTGAAAGGGGTATGTACACACACTGGACAAAACACAGCTGCCTTGAAGCTGACAGATTGCCCGTACCACAGGCAGCACAGCCTGCTCGTCACATGCACAGCACTCGGGATGCTTTGCAAGGCACTCCTGCACCTGCATGTATGAGTCACTGGACGTGGGACCACTTGGGCGGACATCTGAGCCATGGACTTCAAGGGCCAGTTGAATCACCCAACACTTGCTTGGTGCGTGGTGGAAGCAGCCAGCTTAAGGTGCATGTTGCTGGGTTTATCCGTTGTGTGAGCAACTGGAGCAGATTTTTCTACAGAGCAGGAATACCTGGGTTCCTACGCAGCGTGCGTGACGGGAGGGAACCCAAGTTGCATGCGCAACACTCGCCCCCGTCACTGCTTCCTAGGGTATGTAGGCCCACCCCCCGCCCGCCCGCCCCGGGCTGCAACGGGAGCTTGGGTTTTGGAGATTCCCGCTGTCGGGGGCGGGAGGTCGGGGTTGGCGGGCCCGCCCCCAGCCGGGGGCGGCGGTTGGGAGGCAAAGTTCGGGCAGCGGTCGGGGATCTTCTGAGACAACCTTGTTTCCTCCGCTCTCTCGCGCTTCTCTCGCCCGTAGCACACGCAATGCACGCTGTAGAGGGCAATGCAGGAGAGGTCTACAATAATCCTCTCCTCCGCCTCCCCCCGCACCAGGAGACCGTCCGCCGCTGTTCCAGCACCAGCTCGCCCAAGGAGACTGGCCCCTTCCCGCTCTTCCTCCACTCCCTAAGTTAGCTTTCGATCGCTCTCACAGACAGGCACACATGACAAAGCTCTGACTGGCTGGTTGCAACTCAGCAAGAGACGAGAGAGAGCCCACAGAGCGCGGTGACACCGGGTGCTGCAAGTCGGGGGCGGGGGCTGGGGTTGGGGCTGCCCGCCCCCCGCCCGGGGCTGCGTGCGGGACCCCCCGACCCCGCCCCTCGGGCGGGAGGTGCGGGCCTACATACCCTACTGCTTCCATCTCAGCCTTCTCCCCTGTGTGTCCTCCTCCACTGCAGCCTTCTGTCCACACTGTGAGACCATGGGTCTTACAGTAATGGGCAGTATGGCTGCTGCAGCTTGACAAAGGGCTCGTTGAGCCACACGGGCGAATCCTGCCGCAAGGATGTTGATGCTGTCCCACTCAGCAGAGGAGGAGAGCCCATTGTGTGGAGACGCCTGCAGTGCTACTTGACCCTTGACATAGCAGGAGAGGCAGACACTGGAACAAAGTTCTTCACCAAGGGGGCGATCTTGTTGAGCCATTCCTTGCATTGCCGTGCACAATTCCAACAGGTAGGTGGCAAGGAACCTTGTGGCCGCGGCGGATGCGCTCGAGATCGGCGAGATTCTCGTGAGGAGGACGAGGATGCTGGAGGTCGAGCGGCGCAAGAGCTGGTTGCCCGCCCAGTCGGGGTTGACAATGACCTGGAGCTTGAGCGCTTTGCCGCCGGCGACTGTGACAAGGTCGCACGTACGAGCGAGGTAGCGGAGGACGTGCTCGACGGCGCGCCACGCATGTTCGCGCGGCTCCTGGGCAGAGCACCCGAGGAAGCCGGCCGCGAAGGCGAGGTCGACGCAGGTCTGGCGAGCCAAAGGAACAAGCTGACGATGGAGAAGAACTTCTCAACATCCCGCGGCGCCGCATCGTCCTCGAACAAGCCAGCGAGCGCCGTTGACAAGAGCCGTGTCATGCATGATGTCGAGCTGGGCTCAACGCTGCTGACCCCGAGGAGGTGGACACTGAACGCGCGCTGGTTGACGTAGAGGGGCTTTGTCCCACAGTCATGCCAGACCTGCAGACTGAGGAAGACAGCGCCGTTGTCGAACTCCCCGTTGATCTCAATGATGTGCGACTTCTTGAGAGACGAGACAAACAGCTTGATCGCGGCGACGGTCTTGGCCGTGACGCCGAATGTGTGTGCCCGCTCTGCTCGAGCCCGTAAAGGGCCTTACCTAGCTTGAGGATGAGGCGCGGCACGGGGGCCCATCCAGTAGCCTGGAGGCTGTGCGACGTAGACGGGCCCGTGGAGGGGCACGTGGAAGTAGGCGGTCTTGAGGTAGAGGTGTCGGGTCTTGGGGTTGCCATTGGTGACGAGGGTGAGCGCTGAGGAACTCAGTCTTGCAGCCCTCAAAGACACCGAGGCTGCCGAGGAAGCTCCCAAGCAGGTTGATCCGCGTGAGCGCCTCCTGTGCCTTGTGCTTGAGGTACAGGATCGTATGTGAAAGGACAAGGAGAGTGAAGGCCAGGAGGCGGGTGAGCTAGGCAAGGAGGGCACCTGTGTCAGAGAAGGGCATGGGTGGCATGGTGGAGAGGAGGATGTGGATTGTGGTGAGGAGGGAGATGAAGTCAGGGAAGAGGGGCAATGTGCTGCGGTCTTGCCACTTGACGGTGTTCTTGGCCCTCCAAGCGCGCTTGAAACGGGAAGATCCTGGTCGAGGTCACTGAGTGTGAGGAGCTGCGGGGTCTTGGTTGCAGCTGTGTGCTCAAGGTTGATGAGGGAATGCGACAGCGGGGTTTTCTGGCCGGTCCACTGCACGCTCGAATGCGGACGTGGGCTCAGAGGGTGTGCGTGAGTGGGTGTGAGGCAAAGGAACAAAAGCACAAGGGGACGGAAACGCGCAAGAAGGGGAAACGCAGAAGAGGAGAGGGAGAGGAGAGGGGCTGGCACCCTGTTACTCACCAATCACAGAGAACTGGTGATTTCTCAACATTGCCCAGGCTGCTCTGGCCCTGTAGTATCGTGGTAGCACGGGAAAAGCGTAGTGTTGGTGATGAGGTTGAGGATGCCGTACTTGAGGGGTGCGCTATGCCGTGACCGAGGAGGGTTGTCATGAAGGAGAGCCCGTACCGCGGGAGTTGCCAGAGGAGGCAGGTATGGGCGCTGGCGTGATACCTGCAGGTCATAAGGAAGTGCTCACATGTCACCACCCTGCAGGTAGCCATTGAGAGGGGTGCAGGTGAGGCAAAGGTGCACAAGGGTTGTGGCGTGCCATCTGGAGAGTCTGGTGTGGTAGTGGCAAGCAATGGGGGGACAGGGGATGAGAAGGTGCAGGCCACGTCCGGCCGTCACCACGACCTGTTCGTGCTTCTACCTTGCACGCTTGTCTGCCCTCCTCACCGCCTTTTATGAGCATGTCGGCTGCGATGAAGCCACTCTGCTCAAGGCAAGTCAAGGATGCAAGGCACACCAGCCTCAGCGCGGCAATGCGAGGCCAGAGAGAGAGAGAGAGAGAGAGAGAGAGAGTCAAGTTGGAATCGGGAGTACAGGCCCATGTCAACTAGCAGAAAGGCGGACCCGCTGCCACGGGTAGGGTGAGGGGTATGTGTAGGAAGAAAGAGGGAGAGAGAAAATCGGTGAAGAGCGTGAGGAGGGGGTGCCTCTGGCCACAGGCGGCGCGCAGGGTAAAGAGAGGGGTACCACTAGATGCGGGAGGATGCGGTAGGGTGGGGCGAAGAAGAATGAAAGAGAAAGGAGGAGAAACGGGCGAGAAATGGGCGGGAAACGAGTGAGGGGAAGAGGAGTGGCAATGGGGAGGGGAGCTGTGCCGCCGACAGTGTAGTAGTGCGGCTGTGGGCTCAGAAGGTTCGTGTGAGTGTATGGGAGGCAAAAGTATGGGCGAAAAGGAAGGGAAAACGTGTGAGAAAGGGGAAAAGAAGCGAGGGTGAGCGGCTGGCGCCGCATTGCCGACAAGGCGCAGGGAAGGAACGGGGGTGTGCTACATAGAGGTGGTGTGCAAGGGGTGTAGGAATGGCTATGCGAGGGAGGGGGGAAAAGAAGCGGAGTCGGGGCAGGGAGAGGATGGGCAGCGGGTCAGTCGGCGCACCAATGCGCACCTGGATCTCCCCTGCCTCGCCATTGCCCGCATCACATCGCCTAATCCCCCTTCTGCCTCTTCCCGCCTTCCGCCGGCCGCGCACTGTCGTGGTAGCACGGGAAGCGCAACGCGTCGGTGAGGAAGTCGAGCACGGCGTACTTGAGCGCCGCATTGCCCAGGAGCGTCGTGAGCAGGGGGAGGGTGCGGTGAGGTAGTTGTGAGAGTAGGCGCGTGCGGGCGCGAGCGTGAAGCGGGCAGTAGAGGAGATAGTGCTCGCGGGTCTCCTCCTCGCCGCACTCGCACGCCCCGTCGGCGCATTGGCGTGTCCGCGCGAGATAGCCGTTCAGCGAGGCGCAGTCCAGGCGCAAGGCGTGTGAGCAGTGATGCCTGGCGCCTTGATAGGCCGGCGTGGTAGCGGTGGGCGGTCGAGGGGGAGGGGGTGAGACGGTGCAAACCGCGGCCAACCTTTGCCGCGGCCCACTCCTGCTCCCACGTCGCGCGCTCTCGGCCTTGTGCTGCTGCCACGGCGCCGAGATCGCCTGGGGCAGCTCCTCGCCGCCCGCGACGAGCCCCTCGGCGGTGAGGACGCCGCGCTGCTGGAGACGGGGCGGGGGCCCGGGCGGGACGCGTGCCGCAACCTCGGCGCTTGTCTCCCCTCACCCACACCCCTCCACTCGCTCTCGTCCCCGCTGGACAAGCTGCTCGAGCTGCTCTGGCCGTCCCATGGCCGCATCACCACCCGGCGCCGCCGCACGGGCGGGCGGGGGCGCACTGACGTGGCCCCCGCTCCTCCTCCTCCTCCTCCTCCCGCCGCCGCTGCCTTTGCCTCCGCGTCGGCGCACACATTCCCCTCAACATTCCGATGACCCGGCACCCACCGCAGGGGCCCATGAAGCATTGGGTGCGTCGTCTCCATCCCGAGGAGCAGTGCTCGGACCGCACGGCGGTGCTGCTGCCCCGAGATGGGCGCGGGCGAGGTGGGCTGCAGGAGGACGGCTTGGTTGTCGATTGTGACAAGCACGGTGGTGGGTTCGGTCGGCGGCAGGGAGTGGCAAGCGTTGCGAGTGCGAGGCGGATGCCTTCAAGCTCCGCAACACACACCGTCTGGAGCGTGCCAAGCTGACGCCGCATGCACGCCCACAGGTTCTCCTCGCCCGCCTCCCCGCCGTCCAACACAACGCGCGACGCCACCCCCGCGCCGGCGCAGCCCTCAAGGAGGGAACCGTCGAAGTAGATGAGGAGCGACCCCGAGCAGAGGGCGGTGATTTCGGTCAGGTGCGTCGCGAGCGCTGTCTCCTTCGTGTCGTCGATGCGGACGTTGAACGCGGGGTCGGGCGCCCAGGCGCAACAGGGTCGGGCAGGAGTGCCTCAACCTTGAGGTCGGGCGTGAGGAGCGGGTACGCGGGGAAGGCGCAGTGGAGCGGCCCGGCATGGACGGCCGCGGGTGAGGCGCGGGCGAGACAGACGCGTTGGTGGAGTGGATGCGCCGGTGGGGCTGCGAGGGCGCGGAGCGCGGCTCGGAGGAGCGACTTGCGCAGGAGGAGGCGGACGGGCTGCAGGCCCGCCTCGATGGCGAGCGCTTCGCCCGCCGCGGTGGGTGCACCGCCACATACAAGCGTGCACGCCTCTTTCCACACGCGGACAAGCGGGCTGACCTTGTCCGCTGTGCTCGCAGGGTCGAACCACGCGGCGCTCGCCCACACGAGCCGCGGCAGCATGCAGGCAACCGCGAGCTGTCGCACCCACCGTGGGCCGAGGCCGGCGCATCGGCGGGCGAAGAGCCCGACACCGCGAAGGGCGGCGGTGGCGCGCGAGGCGGTGCGGGCAATGTGCGGGCCGAAGGTGAGCCTCTTGTCCGACTCCGATCCGAGCATTATGAGGGACGGCGCGCAGGTCACCGGAACGCCGCGGAGGACGACGCGCGGTGGGTCAGCCGGGCGGCGCCGGTTCGGAGGGAGGAAGAGGACCGCGTCCGTCTTGCATGGCTCGAAGGCGGAGTCGTGCGAGTCGGACCACGCCTCCATGCCCGGGACGACCGAGTTCATTGCGCTGACCGCGTCCTCGACGCTCTTGCCCCACGACAGAATATTGATGTCGTCTATCCAGCCGAAGGTGGTCGTCGTCTCCGTCTCGCACCCGCGGAGGAGGGGGGCGTTGTAGAGGAGGAAGAGGACGGGCGAGAGAGGTGAGCCTTGCGGCCGTCCACTCTCCCACTCGATCTCCTCGCTGATGATCCCCTCGAGGCGTAGGCAGCAGGACCGGCCGGTCAAGAACGAAGCGACCCACCGGAGGGCGGGCGTGGGAAGGCCGAGCGCGGCAAGGTTTGCTGTGAGTCGCACGGTTCTCACGCTCGGGAATGCCTTCGCGACGTCAAGCGGACGACCACCACCTCCGAGGACCGCCCGCGGTGCCCGCCGTGATGCCGTGCTACGACGGGCTCGAGGCCCTTCGCCAAGGTGCGGTCGAATGCGATGAGCCGGTACGCCTTCGGGTTGCGGTAGTCCGGCTTCTTCGGCTTTTTCAGCACGACGCAGGTCGCGTCGCGCCAGCTGCGCGGCAGGTGGCCGAGCGCAAGCGACGCGGCGTAGATGGAGGACGTGATTGGGGATGCCGTCGGGGCCGGGCGCAGCGAGGGGGCGTGCGAGCGTGATCGCTGACCGAACCTTGTCCGCGCGCAGCTCAGGCCACGGCAGCGGCGCGCGCGCAGCTCAGGCCACGGCAGCGGCGACGGCGGAGCGGTGGGCGGCGGAGCGGTGGGCGGCGCGGGGGCGGGCGCGGCGAGCAAGGGAGGGACCTTGGGCGGGTCTGCGTCCGGCGGGGAATGCTCACATGCGTGGCCGACGTTCCTTTTACTCGGCGCACACCCTCTCCGGCGTGGGAATACATGAGGAGGGGGACTGACTTGTTGTCCTTTCTGCTCCGCGGAAATCCCGCGACTCGACGACCTCGACCTCGACCTCGACCTCGACCTCGACTTCGACCTCGACCTCGACCTCCACCCTCGACCTCGACCTCGACCTCGACCTCGACCTCGACTTCGACCTCGGCGCCGTGCGCAAGTGCGCGGCGGCGGAGCACGGCGGTGGCGCGGGCTGCAGGTGCGCGCGGGGCGCGAGCGGATCTGCGGGCGGCGCAACGTGATGCTCATGCGCGTGGCGCGCTCTTCTTTTACTCGATGTGCAGCCCACGGCGGGTGTGAATACTCGAGGAGGAGGACTGACTTGCTGCCTCGTCTCCTCCGCAGGAATCGCCGACTTTGCCATTTTCGACTCCGGGCCGGAGCACGCGCGCGTCTCTGCGGCGGGCGCATCAGGCTTGGCGGGTGTGGCCGGCGCTGGTGGCGCGGCGGCATGTGGGAGGGCGGGCTGGACGATGGGGATGAGGATCGGCCGTAGGAGCGCCATCTTCTCAATCGGCGCGGTCACGCACGTCCCGTCTTCCGTCCTCAATGGGGGCGTGGTGGAAGGGGTAGCTGACCCTAGTTTGCGCTTGACCACCGTCCAGAGCGTCTTCTCCGACACGGTGCTGACCTCCTCCTCCTCCCACCGCCTCGCCTCCCGCCTCATCATTGCCTTAAGGCGATTCCTGTTCTTCATCGATGAGGAGGAGCGAGTCGAGGGCGGCGGGAGGCGGGCGCGCGGCCGCGCCGCGCGTGTCCGCGTCGCGCAGCGCTTCAGGGTCGGTACGACGGAATGCGGGGCGCGGCGGGTCATGTCGAGTGGGCCGCGCAAGGTCGAGGACGAGTCGGACGGGTCGGTGGGCACTGCCGGACTCAAGGTGCTCGTCAACGCCACAGCTGACGACTTTCTCACCCGCCCGCAGGCAGCCGAGCACAAGGTCGAGCGGCTTGGGGCGGCCCCTTGCCGCCCGGCCGGGAATCAGGTTGGCTTCGAAGGGGGGGAGGAGATGATCGAGTCCGGCGGCGGTGTATGTGAGTGCTGCTTCCTCCTCCTGCTCCGTCGGGGACACGCACTGATTATCCCATGACGGGTGCGACAGGTTGAAGTTGCCCGCAACGACGACGAGCGAGTCGGGCGGCGCAGCAGCAAGCGCAGGCGCTCGTGGGTGAGGTTGTGCGCGCGTACGCGCGAGCCCCTTGCTCCGGTTGTACACGCCGAGAACTCGTACTGACATCGATCCCGCCCGCAGATAGACGCTAACGAGTTCGCCCGATGTCGTCGCGCTTTGCGCGACCGAGGCGGGCGGGAGACGGGAGGAGATGAGGAGGACAGAGCGGATCGGGTGCGTCCCACCTTCCTCTCGCTCGTCGGGGGTGGGAGAAACACGGGCCAGCCGGACAGGACCGGAGGGAGCGTGGGGGTTTCTTGGAGGAGGAGGAGGTCGACGTTGCGGAGGGCGCTGTTGGAGAGGGGGGCCGGCCAAACATGGTCGGCGGATTGGTGGATGTTGTAGGATACGGTGGTGAGCGACCGCATCATGCGGATGCGGTGCGGCGATCCGCGGGCGGCGGCGACAGGAGGTCGAGCTCGTCCGGCGATTGCTGACCCTCCTCCTCGCGCGCAGCGACGCGACGGGCGCGCATCGCCCTCCTCGGTGCGGCGACGACCGCGGCGCGCGGGCGCTGCGACAGCGGCGGCAGGGCGAGCGGGGCGACGAGGTCCATCACGTCGCTCCAGGAGACGTTGGCCTCGCTCTCCTTTTCACCGTATCCGCCCGACTCCGCGCTGCTCACGCTTGCGCTCCGTGCGCTCGGCGCCACGGTGACGGTCGAGTCACCGTCACTGGACGGGCTTGTCGGCCACGAGCGCGCAAGGTCGCGCGCGGCGAGCGGCGAGACGGGCGACGCGCTTGCGATACTCATCGCGCTCGTTCTGCCGGTGGTTGAGGGGGTGACGAGGAGCAGGTCGGACGGCGCGGGCGATGCGGCGACGGGCGAGGGCGACGTGCGGAGCGAGCGGTGGAGGCCTGCGGGAGCGTTGTCCTCCTCACTCGCGTGGGTGTCGCTGGTCTCGTGATGTGGGCGTGCAGCCTCCACCGGATGTGAATACAGAGGAGGGGGACTGACTTTCTCCCTAGCCTCCTCCGCAGAAGTTGCCGTTGAGGTGTCGACCTCCTCGTTGTCGACCTCCTCGGAGCCGTTGTTGGGCGGCGACGGCGTGCGGGCCGGGCGGATGGGTGTGTAGTCGGGCGAGGCGATCTGTGGCGGGCTGGCAACGGGATGAGAAGAGCGGGCGGGTGTAATTGAGCGCGCTGTGGGCACCTCGATGACTGCTGTGAGGGACTCAGCGGTGTTTGCGAGTACCCCCTGGTCCTCCTCCGCCTCGCTCGTCCCGCGCTCTGCCGCCTGCGCGCTCGCTGCGCGTGCTGCAGGGGCGCTCTCAGGCCCCTTGCACTCCTCCTGCGCGGTCCCCGCGGCCGCAGCGCCCACCGGCGTTGTCGTCGCAGCCTGCACCGCCCCCTCCCCCTCGACGTTCAACTTCTCGCCCTCCTCGCGCGCGCGCGCCGCGCGCGCTCCTCCACATCCTCCTGGGCGAGCTGTGCCGGGGCATGCGAGTGCGACAAGGAGGAGACCCGCAAGCACTACCTCATCGGCTGCCCGCTCCACGCCCGCGCCTGTGCACGCTGTGGGCGTCCGGGGCGGGAGTGCCCCCGCGAGTGCAGCAGCGAAGCTCAAAATCCCTGGTAGCACAGCGTGGAAATCGTAGAGTGTACAGCAGGATGTGTGAGTAGCGGTAGCATGTACATAGAAGGGAGAGAGAAAGAGGAGGAAGCGAGAATCGAACGAGCCGAGGAGCAGGTCAAGTCGAACATGAGCAGCGCAAATGCCGCTTCCCGCAACACAGACGGCAACAAGCAGGACGATAGAGCACTCGCGAACGAACGGTTGCGACGTCAAGCGAGGAGCGGGACGAGTCGGGATATGGTGCACCAGCGGAGTTGAATTGCAAGAGCACGGGCTCTGCACGCTACGGAACAGCCCACCGCCCTACTTGTAGTCGACGACGTGGACGACGCCTGAGCTAGACGAAACCGGCGGGCGGCGGCGTGAAGGTGAGGGAAAGGACGGCGAGGAGGAGGGGAAGAGGTGCAAGGCGCGCGGTCAGCTCAAGCATGCAGAGGCGGAGTGAGCAAGCAGCGACGCATCTGGACCGGACGAAGAGCCGACAGTCAAGGCGAAGGCGACGAAGATGAGCAACGGGAGGACCTGTGGGCGCCCAAGGATCAGTGCCGCCAAAGTAGAGAGGGGAGCGTGAGCGTACCATGATGATTGTGAGCTCGGTGTCGCACAGCGCGGTGTTGAACGAGAAGAGGACGGCGAGCTAGATGCACCAGAACAAGATGAACTGCGTGCGGTGAGGGACAAGCGTCAGCTCAGCCTCCCGCGAGCGCTGAAGAGCGGGAGTGCGCACGATGACGAAGAAGATCGAGCTGCGCACACCCCTTGACCGCGAGCAGGACAAGTGGTGCTGGCTGTACTTGACGGGCGAGGCGATCATGAGCTGCACGTGCGAGTTGGTCAGGACGGTTGCACGACAAGGGCGGAGGGACGACGCACGAAGTTGGGGAAGAGGGGCTTGGCGTGAGCCGCGCCGACGGTGTTGAACCGCGGGTCGACGAGCATGCCGGTGAGGGAGAAGGTGATGGTGCTGCGCAGCCCGCGTACATCGTCAGGACGTTCGGTGAGCGAACGAGGGGAACAACGTACAGGTGGATGCGCTTGGAGCGGAGCTCCTTGCGCGGGGTACATTGCCGAGTCGCGGTCCTGCAGGAGCAAGCGCCGAGATGACCCGTGGAGACGAGCGGTGGAAGGACGGGGAGTGGGGGAAGAGGTGCGAGAAAGTCAGCGATCAACCCGCAGGAAGCGGAGAGGACAAGGAGGGCGCACCGACGAGAGATGGACGACGAGGAAGACGACGCAGAAGGGCTTGTACGCGTAGAACTGCGCGGGCAACACCATCAGTGTTGTGCCCCGCAACCCGCAGAGGATGGCCGCAGCAGCGCACCTTGACGAGCAGAACCAAGAACTGTGCGACACGGCCGTGATGACAGGTAGACGCCGCTGCCGCTCTTTGAAGACGACGATGAAGTCCTGCGGGCGCAGCGGAACGTCAGGCTTGGATCGACGAGAGGGAAGGGAAAGCGCAACGCACGAAGCAGTACAAGTACAGCGAGGCAGGTTGGGCTTATAGACGGCAGTGACGGGTCTTGAACAGCACGGACGATGGCGAGGAAGCTTGAGACAATCTGCGAGCGAGGACTCGAGGACGTCAGTACTGCAAAGGTCGAGGATCGGAACGACGAGGCGCACGAGCGAAGTCACAGCGACGGACAAGGTGCGCAGCACTAAGAGGATTGACGAGTAATCCTGCGGAAGTGCAAAGGGTTTACATCAGCACGGGTCGACGTGCGGAGTAAGGCGAGAGAAGGCCACGACGCACACACTTAGAGACCAACTTCACGACGGGTATCGACAATCCGAGTCCGCCTGCATGCGAAGAGGACAGTACAAGCGGGTTGGGGTGCACGGGGTCAGCAGCAAGCAAGAGCGGGGAAGGAGCGCGCACGCACCTAAGCGTCCCCGGCCACAGCACTGCGGGCGGATCAACTCGTCAATCGCGCGTGGCGATAAGAGCGAGTAAAAGATGGCGCACGAGGAGCGCTGGGCGCGCGCCTCCATCCGGGCCGAGCGGCGCGACTCGGACACGTTGAAGTGCTGGAAGACGCGCCCGCGCTTCTTCTTCTTGGACGACTTCGGCGGGGTGTTGTGCGGGACCTTGGGGACGACAAGCAGCGCGGGGTTGTAGGGCTGCGGCTCGTGGAAGCGCGGACGGTACGCCGCCGAGGAGAGGGAAGTCGGCGCCGCCGAGGAGGAGGTCGAGGGCGAGGCCGGCGGCGGCGGCGGCGCGCGCGGGTGCTCGGAGGCGACCTCGAGGTCGAAGCCGTCGTCAAGGATGTTGGCGACGAGGCCGTGCGGGTCGACCATGAGCGACGACGGTGTGCCGGGCACGCGGAAGTCGAGCGCCGTGCTGTTCGCACCGTACGAGTTGCCGAACTGGGCGGGCACCTCGCTGCGCAGGCACGAGTAGTCTGCCATGAGCGACGGGTTGTCGATGGCGGCACCGTAGATGGCATCGCGGTCAATGGGCCATGCGGGCGTGTAAGAGTCGGACCAGGCGTGCGACTCGATGTCGGCGTAGTCGCTCATGCTGGCGAGGGTGACGAGGCTCTCGATCGACGGGGTCTGCGGACGTGCAGGCGCGAGGTCAGCGGGAGCGGGAAGAGGAAAGGCTAGAAGTGACGCACTGAGGCACACGAGGCGTCGAGGCCAGGCGGCGAAGACGACGAGGCGCGGTTGTCGGCGTGCTCTACGGGCAAGCTGATTGACGACAGCTGCGGGCAGGCGTGAAGGTCCGCGGGGCGGACCCTGCAGGGGAAGCAGGAGAGCGGCGCACCGAGTCGCTCGATCCGCCTCCGCTGGGCGAGGCGTTCGAGCTGTTGACCTTGATGTCCTTGATGTCGCCCGACTTCTCAATCGACGACATGGACTGGACGGCGCAGCGGTGGGTCAGCCGCCGCAAGATTGCGAAGGGAGGGGAACTAGCGCACCGTCGAGCTGGCCGAAGGCGAGCGCGAGAAGCTCGAGACCTCGTTCGACGAGTCGGCACCGTTGATCTTGACGACGACCTCCTCCATCGACGACGACGGCTGCGCAGGTGCAAGGGATCAGCCAGCGAAAGATGAAGCGAGGAAGCCGACGCACCAAAGACGTCGAGAGCGACGAGAGCGAGCTGGAAGAGCCATGCGACGACGACGAGGTGACCATGGCGATGAGGTCGTCGATGGCCGGGATGAGCGAGATGTAGAAGAACGGGCCAGAGGTCGAAGTCGGAGCGGGAGAGAGACTGGAGGGTAGGGACGACACTACAGGGCGCACATGCTCAAACGCCTCCGTGATCTGCGCGCCCGAGAGCGGCCCATTGCTAAGCGGGAAGTCGTGGCGAATGCGGAGGGCGTAGTTGAACGCAACGACGAGTTCGGGCGTGAGCGTGAAGGAGCCACTTGACGAGGACGTCGTAGGAGTTGGGGATGAGGAGCGATCGCCGCGATGGGCGTGCGGGGAAGACGGGGAGGGGGGATCAGACATTTTCTGCGCGCGGGCGGCAGGGCAGGATCAGCCCCTGCTCGGTTCGCAGACGGGAGAGGCGCAGCGCACGATGGTAGTGTGTTCTTGTAGGTTCGAGACGACGAGGAGGTGGTTCTGTGGGTGTTGTGGTTGTGAGTTGAGGAAGGAAAGGGGAAAAGCGAATGCCAGCGCGGGGTGAGGGGCAGAGGGCACGAGACGCACCCTCGATAAGCTAAGTCCGTGCCGGTGAAGCAGATGTGCATGACAGCGCCGCTGCACCTGCGCGGTTCGGAAGGAGGAGTGAGCCTTCCGCGATGAGGAAGTGGGCGAGGAGTGGAGGGGCCAGAACGGCGCTCCAGCGCGAGAGGGAGCCCACGCACCCTGCGCCGCCTGCTCACCCTCTCCCCTCCCCCTCGTCCGCGCCGTCTGCCCCATTGCCTGTCTTGACCTGCGGGAAGGGCGCGATGAGGTTGGGAGCCAGGAAGGGCGGCGGGAGCGGGCGGAGCAGCGTGAGCAGCAAGAAGAGGATCGACGCGAGCAATGAGAGTACGAGCAAGTCAGTGCAGGCATCAGTACGCCGCTGAGAACGACGGAAGAGGGAGGGACGTGCATGCGAGCCCTTGATCCCGCGCGGAGAACTGCACGTGCAGCACCCCAACTCAGCGGTGTACCCCAGGATCACGTGCCGGAGCGGTATGCACGCGTTCAGAGCGTTGATTGACGCGTTTGAGGGTGGTAAAGTCGCGTATCTGAGAGGGCGTGTGGAAAGAGGCGAGTGCGGGGTCGAGGGCGGGTCTCGACGCGTCAGCTGGCGCTCGCGCGGTATAAAAGCGAGAGCGCTGCATGCACAGGTTGCCCCCTTACAACATCATGAACACGACAGACACCCTGTAGAACAAAGAGATCGTCAGCGGCTCGCTCATCAGCAGCCTCCACCTCCCCTCGCCTATGCCCGTCCAACGCGGGCGCGGCACCCCCTTCCCACACCCAGTGCCCACGCAGCACCTCCCTGAGCCCGACTGGCTCTACGACGAGAGCGGCTGGGGCTATGGTGGCCTGGGTGACATCCCCGTTGCCTGCACCGCCTCCTCCCTCAACATCGCTCCTCGCACGCCTCCCCCATCAAGAGAGGACGAGCCGGCTTACCAGCAGCTCCTCGATACCCTCAACGCCATCCCTCCCCCCCTACCCTCCTCCCTCCAGGCTGCCGCCACGCGTTCGTGATGACGACGCCGGTCAGAGCGTCGATCCGCGTCAACTGCAGCTGAGGTGCGTGGATGGGCGCGCAGAGCTGGTGGATGACGTAGGCGCGGTGGGGGCGAGCAGCGGAGGCGGTCGGGCGAAGCGCAGCATGGAACGAAGCGAGGAGCGAAGCAGTGGGAGGAAGAAGAGCAAGAGAGGGGAGGCGGTCGAAGCGCCGAGTGGAGGCCGGTGTCCCTTCGAGGGTGCGCACGGACGCAGTGGCGACTACGGCCGTATCGCAACGTCTATCGCCAAGTAGCAGAATGGGCGAAGCGAGTCGACGGGGATCACGAGCAAGCGATTGCCGACCTCGTTCACCTCCTCACTCAAGCCAAGGAAGCGGAGAAGAATGCTGCTTCCGCAGCGCGCACAACTTTCAAGCTTGCGGACCTCGCAGCGCAGGCGAATCTCAAGGTCGAGCAGAAGGAAAAAGAGTTGCGGGAGTTGCGGCAGGAGCGGGAGGTGGCGGAGACGGACAAGGAGGACTTGGAGTGGGCAAGCGGGTTGTTCAGGATCTCTCTCCCTTCTGTCTAGCTTCTCCGTGATCTTCGAGGTGCATTACATCGACGAGCGGGTGACAGAAGCGCGGCGACGTGGGAGAGAGACGGGTGGGCGGGACAAAAGCAACCTGGGATGTTCGGAGGGGGAGTGCGGGCGGAGGAGACTCTTTGGGAGCGAAAGCACCGAAAGCAGCGAAAGCATCGAAAGCAGGAGCACTAGCACTTGCATCCCCCCACCGATTGACCCTGGATTCCTCCGTACACACCTCCACTACCTCTCCTTCCCCTCCCCCCTCTCCGTACCCCTTCACCGAGACCTACTCCTTCGCACCCCTTCACTTCTGGTTTTCCCCTTACGTCGTAATTGTCCCCGACCCTAAACCTTTAGACTAACCGGCGCCTCGTAGCCTACTCGAGAGATCCTCGTGATTCACTAGGCCCGTAGATGCAAGGCGAGCCTGTTTCCGAGGAGGACCGAAAGAGAGATCCCGTTCAGCCGCGAGATCCCCTGACGTCCACAACGCCTACTCTCACGACTGCTTACGCCCCCTCCCTCACAATGCTCGGATCGGAGTCGGACAAGAGGCTCACCTTCGGCCCGCACATTGCCCGCACCGCCTCGCGCGCCACCGCCGCCCTTCGCGGTGTCGGGCTCTTTGCCCGCCGACGCGCCGGCCTCGGCCCACGGTGGGTGCGACAGCTCGCGGTCGCCTGCATGCTGCCGCGCCTCGTGTGGGCGAGCGCCGCGTGGTTCGACCCTGCGAGCACAGCGGACAAGGTCAGCCCGCTTGTCCGCGTGTGGAAAGAGGCGTGCACGCTTGTATGTGGCGGTGCACGCACCGCGGCGGGCGAAGCGCTCGCCATCGAGGCGGGCCTCCAGCCCGTCCGCCTCCTCCTGCGCAAGTCGCTCCTCCGAGCCGCGCTCCGCGCCCTCGCAGCCCCACCGGCGCATCCACTCCACCAACACGTCTGTCTCGCCCGCGCCTCACCCGCGGCCGTCCATGCCGGGCCGCTCCACTGCGCCTTCCCCGCGTACCCGCTCCTCACGCCCGGCCTCAAGGTTGAGGCACTCCTGCCCGACCCTGTTGCGCCTGGGCGCCCGACCCCGCGTTCAACGTCCGCATCGACGACACGAAGGAGACAGCGCTCGCGACGCACCTGACCGAAATCACCGCCCTCTGCTCGGGGTCGCTCCTCATCTACTTCGACGGTTCCCTCCTTGAGGGCTGCGCCGGCGCGGGGGTGGCGTCGCGCGTTGTGTTGGACGGCGGGGAGGCGGGCGAGGAGAACCTGTGGGCGTGCAGGCGGCGTCAGCTTGGCACGCTCCAGATGGTGTGTGTTGCGGAGCTTGAAGGCATCCGCCTCGCACTCGCAACGCTTGCCACTCCCTGCCGCCGACCGAACCCACCACCGTGCTTGTCACAATCGACAACCAAGCCGTCCTCCTGCAGCCCACCTCGCCCGCGCCCATCTCGGCGCAGCAGCACCGCCGTGCGGTCCGAGCACTGCTCCTCGGGATGGAGACGACGCACCCAATGCTTCATGCGCCCCTGCGGTGGGTGCCGGGTCATCGGGATGTTGAGGGGAATGAGTGCGCCGACGCGGAGGCAAAGGCAGCGGCGGCGGGAGGAGGAGGAGGAGGAGGAGGAGCGGGGGCCACGTCAGTGCGCCCCCGCCCGCCCGTGCGGCGGCGCCGGGTGGTGATGCGGCCATGGGATGGCCAGAGCAGCTCGAGCAGCTCGTCCAGCGGGGACGAGAGCGAGTGGAGGGGTGTGGGTGAGGGGAGACAAGCGCCGAGGTTGCGGCACGCGTCCCGCTCGTCGAGGGCTGGCGAGGAATCGAGCAGCCCGCCGGGGCGCAAAGGGCCAACTGCGAGGGAGCGTTCCCTCTCTATGATAGCTTCCTGCGGGCCCTCGCACGCGCTCGAATTTCCCTGGCGCGAGGAGCGCGCCGTCGCGGTCGACGCTCCCCACCTCTCCTCCCGACCTCTCGCCCGATTCCCTCTCGCTCGCGCTGGAAGCGAACGCTCGGAGTCCTCGCGCCTGACACCAGCCTCTGCGCGCAATGGCGACGTTCAGCGGCGTCAAGAAGACAGCGTTCAACTTCGGCGAGGTCGCCGCCGTCGGCACGGACGACATCGTCCTCCCCTTCAAGGGAGCGCCCGCCGCCGCGCCCGAGGCCCTCGTTCTCCTCGCCAACAAGCACTTCATCCCCCCTCCCCTCTGCCTCCTCACGTGGGACGCGGTTCGCGCGTTCAAGGTCGGCACCCGCCCCCACCTCGTCTCCAAGGACACGCGCGCCGTCGACATGGACCTCGTCGCAGCGTGGCAAGAGCTCGACCTCACCCTCGACTTCGGCGAGTGGGCGCAGGCGACGTCGATGTGGAGCACCGTCCTCGAGCGCTCGTTCGTCGAGGAGGGCTTCGAGCTCTACGGCGAGTGGCTCGACGAGCACCGCCTCCACATCATCAAGCGCTACTCGCCGCGCGCGTGGCCGGCGCTGAGGCTGTACGACCTCGAGACCCGCAAGGCGGCGTACGAGCAGTGGGCGTGGGTCGAGCAGCAGCGCGAGGGCGACACGGTGCCCGCAGCGCACAAGTTCAGCGCGTGGGACGAGCGCCGCTTCGAGTCCTGCTGCGCCCACTTCGAGGCCACCGCGTCCCTCACCCTCGACTACACCGCGCTCGGCGGCTCGCCCCTCGCGCAGAAGATCGACGTCCTCGGCGCGATGGCGCGCGGCGAGAAGGGCCCCTCCGGCGTCGCAGGCGCCCTCGCCGCCCGCGACTGGGCCAAGCTCGAGGCGAACAAGGCCAAGGCGGTGGGGCTCGCGGCGGTCAAGACGTTCAGCACGCTCGGTCGCCCGTTCGTCAAGCAGGAGGACGAGGGCTTCGGCGGCTTCGCGCCCGCTCCCGCCGCCTTCCCCGTTCCGGCGCCGCTCAACGCCCCCGCCCCGACGAGCTTCGTCCCGCCCCAGAACCACTACATCCCCGCCCCGCCGCAGCCCTTCGGCTTTGGCGCGCCGCAGCAGCAGCAGCCCAACCCGTACTTCACGGGTGTCGCGCCGCCCGCCTTCCCCTCCTCGCGTCTCCCGCCCCAGAACCCCGTCCAGGCAGCCGCAACGATGCGCGACGCGCGCCCCCTCCTCTGCGGCCTCTGCGGCGCGAGCGGGCCCGGCGCCCACTCGTGGCCGTACTGCGACTCGTACAACCCCATGCACGTCGCCAAGCGCAACCGCAGCTACATCAGCACCATCAACGGCGAGATGATCTGCTGCAACTTCAACGGGTACGGCTGCAGCGCCGCGCCGGGCGGGTGCCGCTTCTCGCACACCTGCGCCTCGTGCAGCGACACGTCGGGCGCGCACGGCCTCGCGCGCAGATCACGGGCGGCTACGCCGCGCAGGCGCAGTCGCAGGCGGGCAAGAAGCGCAAGACCGACTCGGGCGTCGACACGCGCGGCGCGTTCCAGCCCACCCAGCCGCAGGGCGCCTTCCCGCCGCAGGGCGAGTACGCGCAGCAGCAGCAGCAGCAGCAGCGCGCGCCGCAGCCGCAGCAGGGGCAGCCGCCGCAGCAGGGGCAGCCGGCGCAGGCGCGCCAGCAGCAGCAGCAGCAGCAGGCGCCGCCGGCGGGCCAGCCGTTCTCGTTCAACGCCGCGATCGCGCAGGCGTACGCGGCGCAGCGGCCCTTTCGGAGTGAGCAGTAGGGGCTCAACGTGAGTCGGCCTCCCTCCCTATGCTTTGTGCTCGTCGCTCTCTCTTCGGGCACACGGCGCCGTCTGGGCCGTCCCCCCCTTTTTCCCTACGCGTTCCTCCCCGTACGCCCCTACGCCTACGAGGCAGGGCTTTTCCTGCATGTCTCCCATACGCCCGTACGCCGACGAGGCAGGGCTTCTCGCGCACATTTCCCGTACGCCCCTACGCCGACGAGGCAGGGTTCCCCGCGCTCGATCCTTACGCCCCTACGCCTACAAGGCAGGGCTTCTCCTGCATGTCTCCCATACGCCCCTACGCCGTCGAGGCAGGGTTTCTCGCACACGCCTCCCCTACGCCCGACGCCGAGAAGGCTGGGCTGCACCCGAGTTTCGCGTTCTTGAGCCCAATGAGCGCGCTTCCCGCCAGTCCCGAGCCTTCGGTCGACGAGTCACTGAACATCAGCCCGCCTCTCATGGACGCCCGCTGACTATCCTCCCTGCCTTCGTAGGGCGCCCCACCCTTCGTCGCTCGTTCCCCTCGCGCCTGCAAGCGCACCCCCACGCTCGTTCCCCACTCCCCTCCATCCCCTCCCTCCCTTTGACGAGAGCAGGTCGGGCCCGGCTGGTCCGTGTTCCCCGACCTCTCGCACCTTCCCCTCCTCGTGCCCGTGCCCTCCCTCCCCGGCGCACCCCGCCACGCCCGCTCCCTCGCCCCTCTCCGACCGCGACTGGCTCGCGTCCCTCCCCGCCGCTCGGCACCCCCTCTTCGAGCTGTACGACATCGTTACGCCGCTTGACCCCCTCGCGTTCGCCCGCGCCCTCGACGCCCTTCCCCTCGTCCATCTCTCTTCGCACCAGGACATCCCACGTCAGATCACTGAGGGCTTCGACCTCGGGCTCCGCACGCCGCTCGCGCGCTCGTTCCTCCCGCCCAACAAGGAGATGACGCCCGCGCAGGCAGCGGCCGTCGATCGAGACCTCGCAGCGGACATCGCGCTCGGCCGGCTTGCGGGCCCGTACGACCCGTAGCAGCTCGAGAAGATGCTCGGGCAGCCGATCCGCAGCAACCCGCTCTCGTGCGTCGAAAAGGAGAGCGCGCCGGGCGCGCCGACCAAGTTCAGGATCGTCGAGAACCTGTCGTTCCCGCACTCGCCCAAGCCGGGCGAGCCGAAGAGCGTGAACGCGGACCTGAACTCGGACGACTACCAGTGCAAGTGGTTGCGCCTGCGCACCCTCAAGGACCTCGTGCGCCGCCTTCCCTCGTCCGCCTCGGCCATGATCACCGACCTCGAGGCGGCCTTCCGCCAGCTCCCTCTGCACCCGTCGCAGCGCCTCCATCACGGCTTCTTCTGGCGCGGCGGCTACTTCTTCCGGAAGACGCCGTCCTTCGGCGGGAGCACGACGCCCGGCTCTTTCGGCAACGCCGTCGATGGGACGCTCGCGTGCGGCGAGCACGAGTTCGAGAACCTCGTCACGACGTCGATCATGGACGATCTGTTCTGCGCCAGGCTCGATGACACGCTCTCGGACGACGCCGTCCTCGGCTACTTTCGCCGCTTCGGATGGATCCTCCCGAAGGAGAAAACGCAGGAATTCTCCCGCTTCTTCAAGTTTGCGGCGCTGTGGTGGAACCTCGACGACGGGAGTGCGCCCTGTCCTCGACTCGGAGAGGACGAGCTGACATGCTCCGCTCGCGCCCGCCCCCGTCCCCCCTCTCTCCCCTCCCTTCTCGCCCGCCCGCAGCCGTATCGCTCGACCCGCAGAAGGCCCGCAAGTACGCGGCGCGGCTTGAGAAGTTCCTCGAGGACGGCGCAGGCGGCACTCGCACCCTCATCCAGGTCCTCAAGATCCTCGGGACGCTCCTCTACGTCTGCGAGGTCGACCCCTCCCTCCGCCCGCCCCTGTTCCACACCCTCGCGCTCAAGCGCGGCTTCCCGAGCGACGTGTCGCCTTTCCTCGAGCACAAGATCGGCAGGCAGGCGTTCGAGGAACTCTCGCGGTGGCTCGACCTCCTCCGCTCGACACGCATCATCGGCTCGTTCCGCCTGCCCGAGGCGTTCTCGTCGTCGCTCAGGTGGACGGACGCATCACCCGAAGGCCTGGGCGTCACCGTCGACAACCAGTGGGCGTCGTTCGTCCCCCTCACGCCCGAGCACCAGGCCCTCGCGATGCAGCCTGGCGGCATCGGCCCGCCCGAGATGTGGGCGATCGAGCACGCGATCGACGTCCATATCGCTCACGGAACGCGCGACGTCGCCCTCCGCCTCGCGAGTGACAACCTCGGCGTCATCGGCGCCTGGCAAAAGGGCCGCTCCGCCCACAAGCTCGTGAACCGCTCCATCGAGCGCGTGCTCCACAAGGCGCAGGACGCGAACATCTACCTCGACGTCTCCTACGTTAGCACGACGAGCAACCCCGCTGACCCGGTGTCGCGCAACAAGACGCCCGCGCACCTCCTCCCCTTTCCCCTCCCCTTCCCACCTCCGCCCGGCACAATGGGCGCGTCCCCGCCGTAGCGCGGCCCGCTTGTTCTCACGCTCCTGTCTCGCACTTCCACGCACCCGCATATGCACGTTGTCCCGCTCTCCCCGTTGTTGCTCCCCCTCGTCTTGCAGAACATACCCTGTTGTTTCGCTTTGAGGACCTCGCTCTGCCCTCACCGCCTTGTATCTCGCTCCCTCGCCCCTCCTGACGGCCCCGCGCTTGCAACCTGAGTGGATACCCTTCTCCCCACCGCCCCACCTCGAGAGCGTCCCCTCTTCTCTCCTTCCCTCCACCGCTTCGCACTGCCAGGACCGCGTCCCCCTCGCGCCCTAGCCGCCCTCGTGCCGATACAGTCGTCTGCAAGTGCGCTCCCTCCCCCTTTCCGTCCCGCGACTTAATCAGCCCCCTCCTACCCTGAGGGCGGTGCGCGCTCTCCACGCTCGAGGGCCGCACGCTGACTGCGTCTGACGTATCCAGGTCTCCCTAAGACACCCACAAACCTCCACACGCCCCCCCCCCCCCGGTCGCTCCGCCTACTCTCGCACGTCCTCCCCCCCACAAGCGGCATGCCCACCATCTCCTCCAGGCCCTGGCGCGAGAAGCGCTCCGCCAACTCGCCTGCCAGCACCTCAGGCACGAGCACACCGGCGTCGCAGGCGAGCGCGCCGACACCGTCGGGCGCAACTCTCAGTGCGCAGTCGGACGAGGCGCAGAGCACGCCGGGCGTCACCATCTCGTCCCGGCCGTGGCGCAAGCGCCGCATCCACGAGCCCACCGGCGAGCCGACCACGCCCGCGGAGGCGCTCACCCCGGAGAGTGCGGTCCCCGCCAGCACCAGCAGCGACACAGCGGGCTCCGCAGGCGGTTTTCCCCCCGCGCCCGCTTCGCAAAGCACACGCCTCGACCCGCAGGACACCCAGGAGCCGTCTCCCGGCGCGCTCACGGGCATGCCATCGCTCGGCGGCCCCCGCAAGGCGAGCGCAGCCCCGCCCCACGCCGGCGGCGCCCACTTCGACCTCGAGGAGCTCCACATGACGCTCCGGGGCCTGCTCTTCGAGGACGAGGAGCCCGAGTCCGCGGCGGACCGCGCCTTCGAGGCGGTGACTCGCGCCGAAGCGCAGGATGTGCGAGAGCGCCTCGGGGCCGGCAGCAGGGGCGGCAGCCTGCCTCCCGAGCTTGCGCGCCTCTGGGAGGACGACATCCTCGTCGACACGGCGCAGACGACAGCGCCGTCGACGCCCCCGCTCCTCCCCTTCGGCCGCCCCGAGCGCCTCACCTCGACGTACTGCCAGGCCCAGCCGCGCGAGATGCTCGCCTTCTCGATCCTCCCCTACCCCCTCCCTCCCGACACCTTCGTCTTCTCCGACGAGACGCTGCAGGCGCACTCAAACGTCCTCTTCAACGCCGTCACGCTCGGCACGCACAAGGGCTACGGGACCGCCATCTCGAAGTACATCGCATTCTGCGAGAACGAGAAGATCCCCGTCGAGCAACGCTTCCCCACGCAGAAACGCGTCCTCACCATGTTCCTGTCGAGCCAAGGCGCGCGCATCAAGGCCGCGACCGTCGGCAAGTACGTCGATGCCCTCCGCTTCTGGCACTTCGTCCACGGCTTCGACCTCGACCTCCCGCCCAACACGTGGTCCCGCCTCAAGCGCGGGCTCCGCAACATCGAGCCGAACGGCAAGGAGCCGCGCCCGCCCATGACGTTCAAGGACCTCCTCGCCCTCCGCAAGAGCCTGGACCTCGACTTGGGCGAGGGGGCGTGACTCTGGGCAGCCGCGACGACCGCTTTCTTTGCAATGGCCCGCCCCGGTGACGTCAGCCTCCGCGACAAGAGCGCTTTCGACCCCGCGCGTGACCTCCATGGCGACGCACTCGCCTTCGTCCCCGCGACCGCCGATTTCCCCGAATACGCCACCCTCTCGCTCCCGTACGACAAGGTCCGTAAGAAGAAGGGCGACACGCTCGTCGTTGTCGGACAGACCGTCGACCCGCGCCTCGACCCCCTCACCGCGCTCCGCAACCACGTCCGCATCAATGACCCCTCCCCCAGCGACTTCTTCTTCTCCTCCCTCCCACGCGACCCCTCCTTGCCCGACCTGTACCCGCTTTCGTACTCGCACTTCGTTAAGTCCACGAACGCCGCACCTCTCGCCGCGGGCCGCGAGCAAGTGAACGGGCACTCGTACAGGATTGGAGGCGCCACGTTCTTCCTCCTCGCCGACGTTCACCCCGACTTCGTCCGCGTGATCGGGCGTTGGCGCAGCGACTCTTTCCTCCGCTACTGGCGCAGGATCAAGGTCCTTGCAGCGCGCAACCTCACGGATGCCCCCCTCGTTGACGCGGATGGCTCCCTCCCCGTGATGGGCGACGAGGACTGAGCCCGCTCCTCCTCCTTCTCCCCGCTTGTAACGACGTTCCGCTTTGCCCTCTCTTCGGCCTGGTTTGGGTTCCCTTCGCCCGCTGCGTCACTGCGCTCTTGGGGTTTCGGTGGCCGCGGGCTCTCCCCAGAGCTCGGAACGGGTCGACCTGACGGGCCTATCGTCCCGCCAAGCCCAAACCCCTCTACTCTTCCCCTCTTCTCTCGTGATCTTCCCCCTCTCCTCGCCTCGTCGTCTCGTCGCGAGCGGAGCAAGGCCCGTCGCGCCCCGGGTCCCCGCCCCGTCTCCAGCAGCGCGGCGTCCTCACCGCCGAGGGGCTCGTCGCGGGCGGCGAGGAGCTGCCCCAGGCGATCTCGGCGCCGTGGCAGCAGCACAAGGCCGAGAGCGCGCGACGTGGGAGCAGGAGTGGGCCGCGGCAAAGGTTGGCCGCGGTTTGCACCGTCTCACCCCCTCCCCCTCGACCGCCCACCGCTACCACGCCGGCTTATCAAGGCGCCAGGCATCACTGCTTACACGCCTTGCGCCTGGACTGCGCCTCGCTGAACGGCTATCTCGCGCGGACACGCCAATGCACCGACGGGGCGTGCGAGTGCGGCGAGGAGGAGACCCGCGAGCACTATCTCCTCTACTGCCCGCTTCACGCTCGCGCCCGCACGCGCCTACTCTCACGACTACCTCACCGCACCCTCCCCCTGCTCACGACGCTCCTGGGCGATGCGGCGCTCAAGTATGCCGTGCTCGACTTCCTCACCGACGCGTCGCGCTTCCCGTGCTACCACGACAGTGCGCGGCCGGCGGAAGGCGGGAAGAGGCAGAAGGGGGATTAGGCGATGTGATGCGGGCAATGGCGAGGCAGGGGAGATCCAGGTGCGCAGTGGTGCGCCGACTGACCCGCTGCCCACCCTCTCCCTGCCTCGACTCCGCTTCTTTTCCCCCCTCCCTCGCATAGCCATTCCCACACCCCTTGCACACCACCTCAATGTAGCACACCCCCGTTCCTTCCCTGCGCCTTGTCGGCAATGCGGCGCCAACCGCTCACCCTCGCTTCTTTTCCCCTTTCTCACACGCTTTCCCTTCCTTTTCGCCCATACTTTTGCCTCCCATACACTCACACACACCTTCTGAGCCCACAGCCGCACTACTACACTGTCGGCGGCACAGCTCCCCTCCCCATTGCCACTCCTCTTCCCCTCACCCGTTTCCCGCCCATTTCTCGCCCGTTTCTCCTCCTTTCTCTTTCTTTCTTCTTCGCCCCACCCTACCGCATCCTCCCGCATCTAGTGGTACCCCTCTCTTTACCCTGCGCGCCGCCTGTGGCCAGAGGCACCCCCTCCTCACCCTCTTCACCGATTTTCTCTCTCCCTCTTTCTTCCTACACATACCCCTCACCCTACCCGTGGCAGCGGGTCCCTCTTTCTGCTAGTTGACATGGGCCTGTACTCCCGATTCCAACTTGAACTAGGATCTCTCTCTCTCTCTCTCTCTCTCTCTCTCTCTCTCTCTCTCTGGTCTCGCGTTGCCGCGCTGAGGCTGGTGTGCCTTGCATCCTTGACTTGCCTTGAGCAGAGTGGCTTCATCGCAGCCGACATGCTCATAAAAGGCGGTGAGGAGGGCAGACAAGCGTGCAAGGTAGAAGCACGAACAGGTCGCGGTGACGGCCGGACGTGGCCTGCACCTTCTCATCCCCTGTCCCCCCATTGCTTGCCACTACCACACCAGACTCTCCAGATGGCACGCCACAACCCTTGTGCACCTTTGCCTCACCTGCACCCCTCTCAATGGCTACCTGCAGGGTGGTGACATGTGAGCACTTCCTTATGACCTGCAGGTATCACGCCAGCGCCCATACCTGCCTCCTCTGGCAACTCCGCTGTACGTGCTCTCCTTCATGACAACCCTCTCGGTCACGGCATAGCGCGCCTCAAGTACGGCATCCTCAACCTCATCACCAACACTACGCTTTTCCCGTGCTACCACGATACTACAGGGCCAGAGCAGCCTGGGCAATGTTGAGAAATCACCAGTTCTCTGTGATTGGTGAGTAACAGGGTGCCAGCCCCTCTTCTCCCTCTCCTCTTCTGCTCTTCTGCCCTTTCCTCCCTCCGTCCCCTTGTGCTTTTGTTCTTTTGCCTCACACGCACACACGCACACCCTCTGAGCCCACGTCCGCATTCGAGCGTGCAGTGGACCGGCCAGAAAACCCCGCTGTCGCATTCCCTCATCAACCTTGAGCACACAGCTGCGACCAAGACCCCCCAGCTCCTCACACTCAGTGACCTCGACCAGGATCTTCCCGTTTCAAGCGCGCTTGGAAGGCCAAGAACACCGTCAAGTGGCAAGACCGCAGCACATTGCCCCTCTTCCCTGACTTCATCTCCCTCCTCACCACAATCCACATCCTCCTCTCCACCATGCCACCCATGCCCTCCTCTGACACAGGTGCCCTCCTTGCCTAGCTCACCCGCCTCTTGGCCTTCACTCTCCTTGTCCTTGCACATACGGTCCTGTACCTCAAGCACAAGGCACAGGAGGCCCTCACGCGGATCAACCTGCTTGGGAGCTTCCTCGGCAGCCTCGGTGTCTTTGAGGGCTGCAAGACTGAGTTCCTCAGCGCTCACCCTCGTCACCAACGGCAACCCCAAGACCCGACACCTCTACCTCAAGACCGCCTACTTCCACGTGCCCCTCCACGGGCCCGTCTACGTCGCACAGCCTCCAGGCTACTGGATGGGCCCCCGTGCCGCGCCTCATCCTCAAGCTAGGTAAGGCCCTTTACGGGCTCAAGCAGAGCGGGCACACACATTCGGCGTCACGGCCAAGACCGTCGCCGCGATCAAGCTGTTTGTCTCGTCTCTCAAGAAGTCGCTCATCATTGAGATCGACGGGGAGTTCGACAACGGCGCTGTCTTCCTCAGTCTGCAGGTCTGGCATGACTGTGGGACAAAGCCCCTCTACGTCAACCAGCGCGCGTTCATTGTCCACCTCCTCGGGGTCAGCAGCGTCGAGCCCAGCTCGACATCATGCATGACACGGCTTTTGTCAACGGCGCTCGCTGGCTTGTTCGAGGACGATGCGGCGCCACGGGATGTTGAGAAGTTCCTCTCCATCATCAGCTTGTTCCTTTGGCTCGCCAGACCTGCGTCGACCTCGCCTTCGCGGCCGGCTTCCTCGGGTGCTCTGCCCAGGAGCCGCGCGAGCATGCGTGGCGCGCCGTCGAGCACTTCCTCCGCTACCTCGCTCGTACGTGCGACCTTGTCACAGTCGCCGGCGGCAAAGCGCTCAAGCTCCAGGTCATTGTCAACCCTGACTGGGCGGGCACCCAGCTCTTGCGCCGCTTGACCTCCAGCATCCTCGTCCTCCTTACGAGAATCTCGCCGACCTCGAGCGCATCCGCCGCGGCCACAAGGTTCCTTGCCACCTACCTGTTGGAATTGTGCACGCCCATGCAAGGAATGGCTCAACAAGATCGCCCCCTTGGTGAAGAACTTTGTTCCAGTGTCTGCCTCTCCTGCTATGTCAAGTAGCACTGCAGGCGTCTCTCCACACAATGGGCTCTCCTCCTCTGCTGAGAGTGGGACAGCATCAACATCCCCCCTTGCGGCAGGATTCGCCCGTGTGGCTCAACGAGCCCTTTGTCAAGTTCGGCAAGCAGCCATACTGCCCATTACTGTAAGACCCGTGGTCTCACAGTGTGGACAGAAGGCTGCAGTGGACGAGGACACACAGGGGAGAAGGCTGAGATGGAAGCAGTAGGGTATGTAGGCCCGCACCTCCCGCCCGAGGAGCGGGGTCGGGGGGTCCCGCACGCAGCCCCGGGCGGGGGGCGGGCAGCCCCAACCCCAGCCCCCGCCCCCGACTTGCGGCACCCGGTGTCACCGCGCTCTGTGGGCTCTCTCTCGTCTCTTGCTGAGTTGCAACACAGCCAGTCAGAGCTTTGTCGTGTGTGCCTGGCTGTGAGAGCGATCGAAAGCTAACTTAGGGAGTGGAGGAAGAGCGGGAAGGGGCCGGTCTCCTTGGGCAAGCTGGTGCTGGAACAGCGGCGGACGGTCTCCTGGTGCGGGGGGGAGGCGGAGGAGATGATTATTGAGTAGACCCTCTCCTGCATTGCCCTCTACAGCGTGCATTGCGTGTGCTACGGGCGAGAGAAGCGCGAGAGAGCGGAGGAAACAAGGTTGTCTCAGAAGATCCCCGACCGCTGCCCGAACTTTGCCTCCCGACCGCCGCCCCCGGCTGGGGGCGGGCCCGCCAACCCCGACCTCCCGCCCCCGACAGCGGGAATCTCCAAAACCCAAGCTCCCGTTGCAGCCCGGGGCGGGCGGGCGGGGGGCGGGCCTACATACCCTAGGAAGCAGTGACGGGGGCGAGTGTTGCGCATGCAACTTGGGTTCCCTCCCGTCACTCACGCTGCGTAGGAACCCAGGTATTCCTGCTCTGTAGAAAAAGTTGCTCCAGTTGCCCACACAACGGATAAACCCAGCAACATGCACCTTAAGCTGGCTGCTTCCACCACGCACCAAGCAAGTGTTGGGTGATTCAACTGGCCCTTGAAGTCCATGGCTCAGATGTCCGCCCAAGTGGTCCCACGTCCAGTGACTCATACATGCAGGTGCAGGAGTGCCTTGCAAGCATCCCGAGTGCTGTGCATGTGACGAGCAGGCTGTGCTGCCTGTGGTACGGGCAATCTGTCAGCTGCAAGGCAGCTGTGTTTTGTCCAGTGTGTGTACATACCCCTTTCACGTAGTCTTTGTCCTGGGTCTGTATTCCTTTCTGCTCTCACAGTCAGCGTTGTGCAATCCCCTCTCGCTGCTCTTTGTCCGGAAACCGAGCATCCCGAGGGCCCGCACCGCATTCCCTCTCCTAACACATCTCTCGCCTGTGTGGATGTGGATGCAAGCAGACTGGTATACGTTGAAATGGACAGAGAACATGATGCCCCCTCCCTACACCCAAGCCTGCCGACATTCACAGTTGATCGTGGCGCACTCAGAATGCACAGATGTCCCCAGCGGAAGGCCCCAAGTACCTACAGCGAATATATACGCACAAAACGCACAAACTCTCATCAACGGCCGCGTGGCCCAATGGCAAGGCGTCTGACTACGACTCGCAGCTCTTCCGAGCGGCATTCGTATCTATCAGGAGATCGTGGGTTCGAGCCCCATCGTGGTCAACTAGTTTTTTGGATGGGGCTTGAGTAGTACCCTCACTTTTTGTTTGCGGTCGCACCAGAGCCGGGAGAGGCTCCCACGTCGCCCTCCCCTCCCTCCCCTTTGTCTCCGGGAGTGTCTGCTCTTGCTCTGCTCTCGGCAGCCTGGCATGCGAGTAACAGCTGGCAGGGAAACTTGGAAAGAGATCTTGCAGTAGGTGTCTGTCGCCAAGAATGGAGAGGTGTTCTGCCTCAGTCACAGACTTGCTGCCCGTTGTGGAACGTCTCTTGTCTTGTATGGGGTTTGTCTAGACTGCAAGTGTCAGCTGCACTGGAGGCTGTCCAGGAGACTCCGCGGGGACTGGGACCCTGTCTCCCCCTCAAGGAGGCTCTGCCGACTGTGCCACAGCCATGGCTGTTCAGAGACGCAGTAGAGATCCGGATTAGGCAGCAGGAAAGGGTCAAATCCAGGGTAATGAGCTTCGACACACGAGTGCAGTCACTGATCGGCGAGACACAACTGCACTCGCGGCCGGCTGCAGCGCGCATTGCCCTGCAACGCTCAAAGTGAGTTCAGGCAGCAACCGCAATGCAAGTGAAGCACTGTGGCAGTGGCAGCCTGGCCACAGGTGCATAATGCATGGACAAGCGCATATTTGCTACTGCTGACACGCGAGGTGACAGCCAGTGTATTCCATGGTGAGTGGTGGCGCTGATCACCTCTCTTCCCTTCCTCTGCACAGGGCAAGCAGCTCTGCAGAACCGGCAACAATCCCAGACAGGCGGCATGCCTTGCCTGGGGCCGCCAGAGGAGGAGAAGGCTGCAAGCCGCAGGAATTCGGGCGACTGAGTCAGGCAGCCAGCGTGTGCTTCGGGGTTGCAGTGAGGTTTTCTGGCCAGAGAGAAACTGCAATTGTGAGTCAAATCTGAGATGCCTGTGAGATGCCTGTGTGCTAGTGTTGCCTGCTACCGACCCAGGATGGATTGAGAAGTGTCTTCTCAATGGCACTCTCTCTTTTCTGCCTGTTGATCACCCACCAGGCGCTCTCTGCTTGAAGAAGGAAGGTGTCAAAGCCCCCTCACCTCTGTCCCCCAGGACGGGCGTGAATAAGCTCAGTTCGAGTGTGCCGGTCATTTCCTTTATGTGTTCTGGGACCCACAGGACGAGATTGGTCAGTGTGCCGTGTAGTGCTGGGACAGAATGGAGAGCCGGAGAGAGCTGCACAGTTCTGCACAGATGGGAGGGTCTTTACAGGCCGCATACTTACAGGCCGCATACTGCCCACCTTGCTCCTCTGGCTGGACCGGGTGTCCAGAGCAGAAGTGATTTAAAAGTTTCTCGATGGATTGCCGGTTGGTATGTAGGCCTAAGGAGGAGAGCTTAAAGCTGGTCACAGTGACCAGCACAGCCAGTGCTGACTGCTTAGTCCACCCCAGCAAGTCCTCAATCCCACGCATCCTCCCTCCAGCACCCTCCACCTGTTGAGCAAGGCGGGGGCAAAGGGGCAGGGACAGAGAAACAGAGGATAAGAGTGCCGAGCGGGAGGAAGGGGGCGCACGAGAGGGTGAGGGATGTGTGCCGAGCGACAGCCTCTACTTTCTGCATCACCACTGGCTCTCGGGCGGGCAGGGGTACTGGAGGATGGAAATGTCTGTACGCGCGCTTGCCCCAGGCTGGCTTGAAATCGGACGGGAGGATGGTGAGAAGACGGCGGAGAAAGAAGACAAGGAGGGAAGCCCACAAAGGCGGAAGACCCGGCGACGGCATCTCAAAATGAAACACATCACTGAACCTGGGGAGACTCAACCAAAAAGGGGCAGCAGACTGCAGTGTCCTATTACCGGGTTTGTGTGAGGAACAAGTGACAGAATGGACTCCTTCACCTCCCTCCTCCCCCGCCGTTCCCGAGTCCCAACAGAGGAGGAGGAGGCGGGCAACATGGAGAAGGCACAGCTGGCGCAGGAGGACAATGACGGGGCAAAGTTGAGGAGGGCAAGAAGGAGGACACAGACGGCACACAGATGCCGAAGGACTCAGCTTCACACAAGGAGAAGAAGGAGGGCACCCCGGACTCCTCGGAGGCAAAGCCGCTGCAAAGGAGGCCCAGCCAGGCAAGCAAGCGCGTTTGCGCATCTCTATTATCAGGGAGGGCTGAGATGGACCTGAGGGGAGCGGAGCAGTCGCTGGTTCCGCTTGTTGCTTAGCTTTGTCAACCTCCGGTGCTCTCCACACACCCGCTGACCCTGTCATTGTCTACACCCACAGGAGCAAATGAACGACGCCATTGCTGGGTCAAAGGAGGAGGAGTCAAAAAAGGACTCGGAGTAAAGGGATCATATTGAGAAGCGCGCTGCGCGGAGGCGGGACGAGGCGGAGGGTGATGTTGGAAAAGGTGAGCGCAAAGTCGCACAAGTTGTTGCTGTTTCTCACTGCCTTGCTGGGAAAATGGTGCGGTGTTCCTCACTGCCTCGCTGAGAGAGTGGTGCGAGTCTGGCGCAAGCTTCCGCATCGTCTGCACCCGTCGACACCTCGAGCCTGGGAGGTTTCCCTCTTCCCCCCACTTTCGACCACAGTCACCTTGCGCTGCAACCATGTCCGCCCCCATTGCTTCCTCCTCAGGCACTACAAGTGCACCGCAGACCGGCCTGCAGGCTGGCGAGGCTGCGCCCTAGCCGTACTTCGACCGGACCGTGGGCAAGTGGATATGTGCAGACAAGGACGACAACGAGCTCAAGTGGGACCAAGGGCGGAACACCCGGGCCCCTGCGGTGCGTCTGACGCGCCCGTCGCTCCGGCCAAGCAGCCTCGTCCCTAATTGGCGGTGCTGACCTTCCCCCCTCTCCCCGCTTCCCTGGACGAGCTGCACCCTCGCAGCTCACGGACGAGATTGTCAAACAGCAGCAGGCTGCGTACTCGGTCGCAGGAGTCGACGACATGGTGCACTTGCTCTCCCCTTCTCCCCATGCCGCGCTGACCCTCTCATCTCCCCCTCTTCATGCGCCAGTCCCATCCAAGGAGGACAGGGAGGGCCTGAAGTGTAAGGTAGGCGGCGCCGAAGGCAATGATAAGACCAAAGGCACTCACGAGGGCCACTGCTGCAATCGGTGATCATATTGCATCCCATTGAGGCATTCTCTGCCGGGCCTCAGTCTTAGGGGTGTCAAAGCACAGCGTTCTGAGGGGAGACAGAGGCCACTGTGCAGAAGGGGAGCCAGGATGGAGGACAGCTGAGGGCTGCAAGTCCTGACTGAGGCAGAGCACCCTCACGCCTCGCTGCCTCCCCTGGCGGTACCTCTAGCATGAGTTGTTCCCAGCTGCTACTTGCAAGCCAGGCTGATGAGAGCAAAGCAAGAGCAGACACTCCCGGAGACAAAGGGGAGGGAGGGGAGGGCGACGTGGGAGCCTCTCCCGGCTCTGGTGCGACCGCAAACAAAAAGTGAGGGTACTACTCAAGCCCCTCCAAAAAACTAGTTGACCACGATGGGGCTCGAACCCACGATCTCCTGATGGATACGATCGCCGCTCGAAAGAGCTGCGAGTCGTAGTCAGACGCCTTGCCATTGGGCCACGCGGCCATTGATGAGGGTCTGTGCTACTCAAGCCCCTCCAAAAAACTAGTTGACCACGATGGGGCTCGAACCCACGATCTCCTGATGGATACGATCGCCGCTCGAAAGAGCTGCGAGTCGTAGTCAGACGCCTTGCCATTGGGCCACGCGGCCATTGATGAGGGTCTGTGCGCTCTTGTGCACCTATATCCGCTGCAGCGGTCTGGGGCCTTTGTCTGGGGACATCTGCGCTCTCTGAACGGGCCTTCAACTGTGTCGGCTTGGCTGTTGGATGGAGTTTCACAGTACAGTTTAACCAACCTGCACCAGTCCACTTGCATCCGCATCCACTCCAGCGAGAGATGTGCGAGGAGAGGCAATGCGGTGTGGGGTGTGTTGCGGTGGACGCGCGCCTTGCCCAAGTCTGACTCGAAGTCTGAAGGACGGAGGACGATGAGAAGCCGGTGGAGACAGAAGATGGGCATTTCGCCACCCCCAAAGAGCTGGTAAACTTTGGCTGAGAAACCCGCATTCCACAACCACGACATGCCCAGCTCGAAGAGGATGTTGTGAACAGCGGAGATGGCAGGACAGAGCATACTATGGAACAGGTTGGTGGCTTCAGAGCTTCTGCTGTGAGGAGGGGAACTGCCTGCAGGGCGAATAGCTGTGTGGCAGGTTCCAGGTGTGTCGCACATGCGAGAGGATCACCGGGCGTACTCAACACTCCCTCACGCTTCCTGCTTGCACTGTTTCGGGATCAAACCCGCTTCTCAAGCACCTTGCCGTTCTGCCAGACTCCAGTTGAGTGGTCTGCAAAACGGATTCACGCTTTCGTGCTCAATGTCAGGGAGCCACTCCTGTGCCGTCCTGCGGTGCTCACCTGTCTCAGCCAGAACAAGCTGCAATGAGGGCGAGTACAGAAACCTGTCCACAGGGCAGCGCACACGAACTCGAGTGGCCACTCAAGCGGGATTCCTGGGGAACCGCGGTGTCAGAACGGAAAGCTCAAATCACGAGTGAGTAAAGCGTCCGGTTGTTCGATATCGCGCCCTGCAGTTTCTATTTCTACTTCTGCTGTGCTGGGGCGCTCAAAGGAGCTGTTTTGGGGATGAAACCTGTGAAAGCGACGCGGCTGTAGGTTTTCAGCTTTTGGCCCAGTGAATGCAACGGTGGGGCAGAAGTAACCATCAAAGGTTGCATGGTGTAGTTGGTCATCACGTCAGTTTAACATCTAGTTCACTGAAGGTCCTCAGTTCAAACCTGGGTGCGATCATCCTTTTGCCAGCGGGGCAGGCTATTCTTTTGCAGGGGAACAGGTTGGTGTCGGTTGCGCTCTGCCGCAACCCAGCTGTACTGCACGACGCTGCTTCGTAGCTCTGTTGTACTCTACTGGGTGTGCGGAATCATCTGTAGCGAGGTTGAGAGATGGGAGACAAGACGGCTTAAACCCTATACGTACGGATATGGCGCGCCCGCAGACATCGACCGTGGCCTGATGGTCTAGAGGCATGATTCTCTCTTAGGGTTGCGCGCAATCGTTTGGGAGAGGTCCCGGGTTCAATCCCCGGTTAGGCCCTTCTTTTGCCCACAATGGCTGGAGAGCACCTTTTTGCTTGTGCGCCGCCAGGCCCTGAATCTTGTCTTGCTCACGGTACGCTAGTCCGCCGACTCTGCAGACCGTGATGAATAGGCTCTGTTGCCAGCTCGGGGATCACTGGGGGCAAGATCGACTTGACTTGCCGGAGATCACATCGTCGGTACGTACACATCGGGGAACGGCCGGAGCAAAAGAGCAGGGCAGGCAGGCAAGCGAAACCCTGCAAAAAGGTGTGGAGAAGCAGGGAGTTGAACCCTGGACTTCATGCAAGCACATTCAGTAGATGCGAAGCAGGCACTCTGCCACTGAGTTACATCCCCATTTGTTGAAGACGCCGGCTGTTGTGTATCAAGTCAAACTAGCCGTTTTAGTTCGCTTACCCACGTCTGTGCGGCGCAGAGAGACTCGCCTCTCACCGCCATCGAACGACCCCCCTACTCGCGAGCCAAACAGGGGTTGCGGAGGAGCCCGCGCCATCCAGCCTCCACCTCTGTACAACCTCCTCACACCGGATGGACTCTCGCGCAAGATCGTCCATTACGCCTATGCACACCAGGCCTCGGCTGCACGGGCACTCTACAGAAGGACCTCGTTCTTGGCAGACCGCGAGAGGTTCTTGCTCGGGAGGACGATGCACGACCGGATGTGCACCTCCTTGAGCACCGAGACGTCCTTGCCTGCACGTACTCCAACGTGGTGAGCGCAGCACGGACGAAGGAGAGCGCGAGAACGCACCGAGAATCGCGATGCTCTGCTTGTCGCCGACGAGCGGGGCGCCCTCGACGCGCGACCACGGGCCGAGCTTGCACGACTCGCCAACGATCGAGTACAGGACACACGAGTTCTTCTGCAGACGCGGATCCGACAGGAGCGTCAGCGCGGCTCAGTTGACGAAAGGAGACGGGCACGCACGTCGAGAATGGTGTTGTCGAGGAGGATCGACTCCTTGACCCTGCACCCAGCACCGACCTTGACGCCGCTGCCGATCGAGACGTTGGGGCCGATCTTGGCGGTCGGGTCGATCTGCGCGTCCTCATGGATGAAGCACGGCTCGACGATCTCCGGGCCCTTGTTCTTCGAGTAGTCGGCACGCGACTTGGCGAGGATGGTCGGCGAGCGGCGGCGGAGGAGCGACGGGTTCGTCGTCTTGTACGACGCGAGGATGAGGGCGTTGGCGGGGATGGCGGAGCTGTGCGCGAGCGCGAGATCAGTCGAGCACGGCGAGGAAGGAGGTGAACGGTCACGCACGCAGCGCTCTTGATCTGCACCCACGGCGAGGTGGTCTGGTACGCGTACAGCTTGCCCGAGTGAGCAAGGGGCGCGAGGACGTCCTGCTCAAGGCGGAGCTGCTCGTCCTTGGTCGACTCGGGGTCGTCTCTGTGAGCGAGCGAGGTCAGTCCAGCACCGGAGGCTGTGTCGTGGGGAGGACGCACGCCGAGCGCTTGACCTTGTCCTCCATGCCGTCGCGGATCGAGGAGAAGAGGAGAGCCGAGTCGAAGAGGTAAACGCCTGCGTTGACCGTGTCGGAAAGGAACTCCTCCGGCCTGGGCAGCGCGTGTGGTCAGTCTCGCGTACAGCGCACCGCGCATCGTCAAAACGCACTTCTCGACGTAGTGCCTCGCCTGTGTGTGTGTGTATCGTCAGCATTACAGTCGCAGAAGGGAGGGAAAGCCGCGCACCTGCGACGTCTCCGGGTCGATGACAATGCAGCCGAACTTGTTCGCCTCCTCGCGCGGGACCTGCATGTTCGCGCATCAGCGCTGCGCCCCTGCACAGCCGGAGAGGGACGTACCTTGACCGTCATGACAGTCCCGACGCCGCGGTGGCCGCTGTGGAACTTCTGCAGCTCGGTGAGGGGCCAGCCGCAGACGACGTCCGAGTGGAGGACGAAGATCTGGTCGGGGTTGCCCTTGAGGATCTGGTCGCGGTAGTGGTACAGGCCACTGCACGTGCGCTGTTAGCCGGCGACCGCGGGGAGAGGTGGAGGGGGGACGCACCCCGCCGTGCCGAGGGGCTGGAACTCGCGCAGGTAGCGGATCGAGAGGTTGGGGAAGTCGCGCGCGGCCTCCTTGACGAAGGGCGCAATCACGGACTCATCGTCTGCGACGAGCGAAGGTCGAGGAGGGCGAGGAGGGTCAGCGAAGCCGGTCGACCACCGCAGGCGTGGAGGCGGACAGGAACGCACAGAATCCGACGAGGAGGACCTCGTTGAGCCCCTCGACGCTGCGCACGGCGGAGATGAAGACGATCAGCGCTCCGATCGAAAGACGGGGTCCGGTCGCTCTCCTCCTCGAGCACTCGACGGGGCGCGACGCACTGGCTGAGGGCGACGAGCGAGTGCCAGATGATGGCGCGGCCGCCGACGGAGAAGAGCGGCTTGGGCACGTCGAGCGAGAGAGGGCGGAAGCGCGTTCCTGCACGACGAGGAGTTGGGCGACGGACACGGGGTCAGCGGGCGCGGAGGAGCGGCGTAGAGCGCGAGAGCGCACCCTTGGAGGGACCGCCGATGAGGATGACAGCCTTGGACGTTGCGGGCATTTCTTTCGCGTGGGTTGAGTGAGGAGGACGAGCGAACCTCTCGGTGCCCTCCGCCCAAGGACATGACGGGGTGCATGCACTCTCTCCGATCACCTCTGCTTGCCAGACGGACAGCAACGTCCACACAACAAGCTAAGCGTTCCACTCGCGCGCGCACCCTACGTCGGCCGCTGCACCACCACGCTCCCGAGCAGGCCCGCGTCCTTGAGCGTTACGCCGTCGTCCGTGAGGTCCCGCGTCGGGAACGTCGTCTGCAGCACATACGGCATCGTCGCCTCGCCCGGACGGAAGCTGTGTCTCCTGGAGTGTCAGCTGGTGCGTGCGGAGCGGAGCGGGGAAAGCGACGCACGCGTTGATGTAGCTGCGAATGTCGCCGACCGTGTGCGTCTGGTTGAACGTCGCGACCATGCTGCGTATGCAGGTCCGTCAGCAGACGCTCTCGATGGGTAGGAAAACGGGCAAGGCGCACCGGTCGCCGTTACGCAGCCGGATCTGGAGCTGCGTCGTCGGCTGCGTGCGGTCGACCTCGAACTTGACGTCCTGCGGCTGCGGCGGCGCGCTGGTGCTCGCGCCCGCTGCGCGGGGCAGCGTGCCCGGCATAGCGCCCCCACCGGAGGACGAGGACGTGGCGGCAGGGTCCGGGAAGGGCGACACACTGCCGAGGCGGTTGCCCGAGCCTGCGAAGGGGCCCTGCGGCGGCGGCGGCTGGCGGACCCACTTCTCGTTGCGGCGCTCGGCGATGCGCAGCTCGACCGGCTGGTCGTGCTTGACCTTGAGGAGGCTGATCGGGGCGCGACTGCAAATACGCGAGGGAGAGAGGTCAGTTTGCGTGCGAGGAGGGAGGAGTGGAGTGAAGACGCACCCGGACTGGATCGCAGCGAGCAGCTCGCGGTGCTCCTCGTAGCGCATGAGGTCGCCGTCCTCGATCGAAAAGCCGTCCTGCCAGAAGGTGAGGTTGCGGATGGCGACCTCCTCCTCGACGTCCTCCTCCTCCTCCTCGGCCTGCTGCGCGTTCGGGTCGGGAATGTACGTCGACGGCTGCTCATCCGAGCCGAGGGTGTGCGCTGTGTGCAGGGCGAGTCAGCTCGTGCGATTGGCGGAACTTAAGAGACGGGACGGACCGTTGCCGCCAAAGAACCTCGAACTGGACGACTGCGCGGGTGCATCCTCCCCACCAGTGAGGCGGCGCGAGCTCCTGTTCCGCTTGTTAGCGAACCTGTCGCGTGGGACCAAAAGGCAGAAGGACGTACTCGCGGGCCTGGTTGAGGATGTTGCGCACCATGTCGGCCATGCCGCCCCTGCTGTCGTTGGGGTTCTCGACCGACAGGCCACTGCGGGGGTCACTGTGAGCACTCACTCGCCGGAGGCAACGGGTGGAACGCACCTCTTGGCACCGCCGGTGAAGAACGTCGCGGGGTCCTTGCCCTCGTCCTCCTCGTCGTCGTCATCGTCGTCGCCCGCGCGACCGCCGAAGCCGCCGAAGCCGCCCGGAGTGGGGCCAGCGGATGCGGACGACGAGGCGAGGTCGCGGAAGCCGGTCACGCGCGGCGCGGCGTTGGAGCGCATCGGGTTCGAGGGCGTGCCGGAGCGGGAGGTGGAGCTGCGCGCGCGAGTGGGTCAGCGGGGCACGCCTCCTGCGGAGGAGGAGAGCGAGTACGTACGTGCTCGAGGTGCGGGTGCCCCAGCCGGCGGGGAGACCCTCGACGGGTGCACCGCTGAGGGTGTAGGCGCCGCGGGGGGCGGAGGCACCAGTCGCCGCACCGCTGCCGATGGCGGGCGCGGCAGCAGAGCCGCTACCCAGCACGCTCGCGGGCGCACCGAGTGCAGCAGGCGCGGCGGGGGAGGCGGCAGACGGGTCGGCGTCGTCATTGCCCTGGGGGTTGTCGAAGAACGAGGCGACGGCGGTCTGCGGAGCGTGAAGCGTAGTGAGCGGGTGCTGGCACTGAAGTGGGATTGTGTGCGGACCTCTACGTCTCCGCCTGCCGAGTCGAGGAAGAAGGAGGCCTGGTTGAGGGAGCAGCCGGTGATGGAGCAGATCTGCGCGAGCTTGTCCTGGTCGGCTGCGGGGTGGTTCAGGGGGCAGTCAGCAGCTGCAGGAGTGGCTAGCGCGTCCTCGTGGGCTCACAGCTCATGGTGACGGCGGCGCGAGGGTGCGGTCTCGAGGAGAGGGGCGGTGCCGTCCTCCCTCTCCGCCCCCACCGCTCCCTGGCAAGAGTGTAGAGCTGCGCGATGAGCGCAACCAACCTGCTCGCTCTCCCGCTCAAGCCAACGGACTCGGTGCGCTTCCCACCTCCCAGCTCTCCTCCTCCCCGCTCACCATCTCCCCTCCGCCAGCTGCCCTCGCTCGCAGACGACGTCCTCGCCCACATTGCGCACAGCAGCGACACCACCCACCCCGATGCACTCCGCCCAGACGCCCTCGCCTGGCAGACCACCCGCGAACGCATCTTTGGCTCTGGCGCCGGCCTCTCGCCCCTCGTCAACCAGAGCACCCTCCCGCTCCTCCAAGAGTGCGTGCCCGCGACTGCCTGTACCAGGTCTAGGCTGACGTGGACCCCCTCCCGCAGGTACTACGGCCAGCTCACCTTCATCCTCACCAAGCTCCCCACCGAGATCCCCTCGCTCGCCTTCCCGTGGTACCCGCTCTTCACCTCGCCGACCTCGCTCCCGTCCGCCTCGGCGACCGGCGGCTTCCCCGCGCTCTCGCCGCCGCTCGCCCTCCCGAACCTCGAGTACGAGCGCGCCTCCGTCCTCTACAACCTCGCCGCGCTGCATGCCGTCCTCGGGACGGAGCGCAGGCGCAGCGACGAGCAGGGCATCAAGGCCGCCATCGCGTCGTACCAGGTGTGCTGGATCTCTTTTCCCTCCCGTCCGTCAGCGTGCGCGCTCACCCTCACCGCCATGCAGAACGCCGCCGGCGTCCTCTCGCACCTCCTCACCGTCCTCCCGCGCCTCCATGCCTCGCTGCATGGCGGACCGACGCCCGCGGACCTCGCGGCGCCGAACATCACCGCGCTGAGGGACCTCTGCCTCGCGCAGGCGCAGGAGGTCGCGTGGCAGAAGGCCGTAATGGGTGCGCTCGCCCTTCCTCGCTCACTCAGGCGTCAGTAACGGTGAGCGGAACAGACCGCCTGAAGAACGGCACGGTCGCAAAGGTCGCGATGCGCGTCGCGGAGCTGTACGCCGCCGCGCGCGAGGCGGCCGAGCTGGCGCGCGCTGGGTCCGAGAGCGCACAGCCGTTTGCGTTCCCCGAGGTGCGCACAGGCTCCCCCACCCGAGGGCCAACATTGACCCGTCTGAGCAGGAGATCATCCGCTACCTCGCAATCAAGCACGCGCATTTCACCGCCGTCGCGCACTACCGCCGCTCACTCGACGACCTCGGCGCGAACCGGTACGTACCGCCCGCTCCGCATTTTCCGCGCGAGACTAACCCGTTACTGTAGGTACGGCGACGAACTCGGCCGGCTGCAGCTCGCGGACCAGAAGCTCAAGGAGGCAGGCGCGCTGGGCAAGCGCGGCGTGCCCGAGGCCGTGGTGCAGGACCTGAAGGTGCACCGCCACCTCGTTTGCATCTTGGACATCGCACTGACCGTGCGAGCGCACGTAGAGCCTGCAGAAAATCATCACCGAGAACCTCGCGCGCGCGACCAAGTGCGTCACTTCCTCCTCGCGGCCACTCCACGTGCTGACACTCCTCGCGCAGGGACAACGACCTGATCTACCTCGCGCATCCGACGCCGCCGTCCTCCCTCCCGTCCATCGCTCCCGCAGCGCTCGCACGCCCAACCCTCGCGCCGGAGCTGGCCGACCCGCTGCCGCACCTGCGCGTGCCGCTCTTCGCCACGCTCGTTCCGCGCGAGGTCGGCGCCGTGCTCGAGCTGTGGGAGGACCGGAAGCGCGCCGCGCTCGAGGAGGCGGTCCTCGCGCCTGCAAAGGAGCTCGACCATGCGGCGGGTGCGCTCCTCGCCCAGCTGGGGCTCCCCGCTGCGCTTGAGGCCGCGCAGCAGCCGCTTGGCGTCCCGTCTGCGGTGCTTGATGCGGCTGCGCGTGTGCAGGCCGAGGGCGGGGTCGAGCGCCTCGAGACGATGATGAAAGACGTCAGGCGCGTTGCCAGCGTCAACGCACGCATGCTGCAGGAGGTGCGTCGAGCCGTTCGTCCTCATCTCCCGCGCGTGTGCTGACGAGTGGGCCCACAGGCAAACGAGTCGCTCGACCGCGAATCCGCGACGGACGCATCCCACCGCGAAGGGCACGGCTCCCTCCGCTGGACCCGCGCATCCTCGTCCGCCGCCGCGCAGCCCCTCCGCGAGCGCGCACAGCAACTTGCAGGCCTCCTCGCCGCCGCCGGAGAGAGCGATGGCGTCGTCCGAGGCAAGTTCGGCGAGTGGGAGGCGGCGCTCCGCGTGCTCGAGGGCGGGCAGGCCGCCCTCGCGCGCGAGATTCCTGCGTCGTCTGCACCCGCGGCGGCGGACGTTCCGGAGGCGCAGCGCGCGGCTACGCGGGCACTGCGGGCGCTGCTTGACCAGCTGTCGGATGTGCGCGCAGCGCGGGCCCGCGTCGTCGATGCGGCGCGGACGAGCGTCGCACAGGCGGAGATCAGGGACAAGGTCCTGCGCGAGGCGGAGCGGCGCGCGGCGGCGGGCGAGGAGGGCGGGCTTGCGGCGTTCGAGGAGCTGCTGCAGCGTGAGGGAGACGCGGTCATGCGGGTTTGGGAGGAGGAGATGCGCCGGAGCGAAGGGAAGCAGGAGGACCTGCTCGGCGAGATCAAGGTGCGTCTCTTCCCTCAGCGCCTATCGCACACCGCTGACGCCTTCGCGAACGCAGGCGCAGCACTCGGCGCTCCAGTCCGCCTCTGCCGCCCCGAGCGATGCGCAGCAGGCCCGCGAACGCGCAACGGCGCACTACGCCGCCGCGGGGGACAAGTACGCCGAGATGCTGCAGAACCTGCAGGAGGGCCTGCGGTTCTACGCCGACCTCTCCAAGCTGCTCGGCGAGCTCAGGGACGCGTGCAAGTCGGTGCGTCGCTCCTCCTCTCCTCGTTCGAGTAGGACAGCCGCTCACAGATAGAGCAGTTCGACTACGCCCGCACGGCCGAGGCGCAGGACCTCGCGCGCGCGCTCTCCGCCCCACCGCCCGCGCCTTCTCCCGTCCCCGCGTCCGCGCCTGCACCTGCACCCGCGCTCGCTGAACCCGCACCCGCTGCCGCGCCGGCACCTGGACCCCCGCCTGCGACGCCGCGCACCCGCCGCACAGCTGCTCCAGCGGCAGCAACGCCCGCGAGCGCGCCGCGGCGCTCGACGCGCCGCATGGCAGCAACGCAGTCTGCGACGGCGCCCGAGCCCGAGCCTGAGCCGGTCTACGCGCCTAAGCCAGAACCTGAAGTCGAGGAAGACGCGCCGGCGCCGAAGCCGGTCAGGGCGAAGAAGGAGAAGAAGCCGCCTGCGCGGGAGCGCGAGCGCGAGATGGAGGGTGCGCAGGCGGTCGGTGGGTGGGACCCGACGCAGGGGATTCGGTTTGGGTAGAGGATGAGTGCGTGCAAGGATGTTGTGTTGCCCGAAGAAGCGAAAGCGAGTCGAAGTCATGCGAGGCGGGCCAAGCTGAGAAGCGAGCAAGGCGGGGAAGCTCTCGGCGCTCTCGACATGGCGAAGGCAAGACAGGATGCGGACAGCGTGTTATGACAACAAGAGACGCCGAGGCTGCGGGCTCGCACAAGTCGTCTACAGTCGAGCCGGGGTCAGGAGCGCGAGGGAGGTATGCGCGGGTATGGTCGCTTTTTGCGGCGGGCGGCGGGGCGGGGCGGACAGCGCGCGAGTATGGACAGGGAGGGTAGAGCGCGTGTGCCGCGCGAGGGATAAGTGCCGTCTAGCGGGGTATCCGTGCGAGTCGAGGAGCGGTCGTCTAGTGGTTGTGCCGCCGCGCGGCATGCTCGCGGTCGGCCTGCTCGCCCATGCGGTGCAGGTGGCGGAACAGGAGCTCGTACGTGAGGATGGTGAGCGCCGAGGCGGGGACGGTGCGGAGGAGGTTGACGCCGAGGCCGCGGTAGAAGCCTGCGACGCCCTCCTCGGCGAGGATGCGGTGGTACGTCTTGACGACGCCCTCGAACGGCTGTGCCTCGGCGGCAGCTGCCGTCGGCGCGGACGCGATACGCTGCTTCTGGATCTGCAAACGCGTGCGGAGGACCTCGTGCGGGTACGTCGCGATCGAGGCGATCATCTTGCTACCGCTCGAGCAGACGAGGATGGTCGACGAGGGGATGTCGGAACCGTCGGCTGGCCCTGCATGAGTGACCGGGAGGTCAGCTCCTGTGGCGGAAAAAGGCGGGCATAGGAAGCGGGACGCACGAGAGATGACCTTGAACTGCTCGTAGAGCGGGAACTGGACGGCGACGTGCACGACGCCGAACAGGCTCGGGAGCAGCCCGCGGTAGAACGCGCGTCCGCCCTCCTCGCGGTAGATGCGGGCGAACGCGTCCCAGGTGTGCCGGTACCGCACCTCGCCCGGCCCCGTCTGCTGCGTCATGAAGCGCGTCTTGATCACCCAGAGCGGGTTCGTCGCGATCGTGCCGGAGGCGCCAGCCGTCATGGCCGAGATGATGTGGGCAATGGGGTCATCGGGACCTGCGGGAGCGGGAGGGTCAGCAACGTCGTCCGAGCGCGGGTGTGGGTTGTTCGTCGCGCCTCCTCCATCGTCTCCATTACGTGTGCGGGCCAGCCGACGGGATCAGACGCGCCTTTCGGCAGTTTTGTCGTGTTCAGGTTCATCCGCCGCCCCTCCCGAGGGAAGGACGACGGAAGGTTCGTCAGAGGTCTAAGGAGTTTGTTTGTTCATCGCGCCCCGTCGCTGTGCTGGCTCGCACCCATTCCCCATTCCACGTACCCTCCATGCAAACGTTCCGCGCCTCCGGGAGGAAAGAAAACGTTCGCTAAGAGCGAGAAAGGCGACGCACCTCGAGTCTCGCTGAGGCGGCCCTTGACCTGGTCGTAGACGGTGAAGTAGATGGCCCAGGTCGGGAGGTAACCGATGACGGTGGGCCCGAGGCCACGGTAGAGGCCGCGAAAGCCGTCGCTCAGCCAGATGTGCTTGGTGATGCCTGCGAAGCAGAGCAGCGGTCGAGGTGGGCGGGAGGAGGCGGTCGAGTCAGCATGGGCACAGCAGGCGTGCAAAAGTGTCGAGCGAGGTGGGGGAAGGAGGGAGAGGAGGGGAGCGCGCGAGAAGCGCGGGAAAAGAGTGCGGGTGCGAAAGGGCGATTCGCGCAGGGAGGGGTGTATGGATGCAGACTCACCAACGAGCCCAGCGGGTCCACCCTGCCCTCCGCCAGCCTGGAGCTTGGTCTTGATTACGTCGAGCGGGCAGGTGATGATGCTCGAGACGAGGCCAGCGCCGGCGCCGGCGAGCATGGATTCTGCGCCGCGGAACCAGACTGCGCCCTTGAACTTGTCGCCCTGCGGGTCGCGGTCGGCGATGGTGATCCGCATGGCACAGGCGGGTGGCCAGGGCGGGCGTGCACGGGGCGAGGAGGGATGACGAGGGACGGAGAGTGGAGCGGACGACGTCGGGCGAGCTGGGGAGGGGCGACGACGGCGCTGGGGGGCGAGGAGACGAGGTGAAAGGGGGTTGTGCTGCTGTACGAGGTGGCTGAGCACCTGTGCTACTGGCCCTGGTGCGGTGCGAGGGAGGACTGGCGCTAGTGCGTGATGAGGGGGGAGAGGTGGTCGGTGGGGGTGGGCGCTGGACGGGGGAAGGGCGGGCTGGTCTCTGTGGGTCGGGCGAGTGGCTCTGGCTGAGACTGTGTGGCTCGAGTGCGCGCTCGCCCGTGAGGAGCAGACGGGGCGAGGGCAAGCGGCGCGGAGCACGCGCGGAGGCGACCCGGCAACCCCGCCCTCCCTCCCTCGACCTCGAGCTGGACTTTGGCTGCGTAGACTGCTACGAGGAGTAGCCGCTCCCTCTGTCCCGCCCGTCTGTACAGCTCTGCGAGAGAGTCGTCGCGTGTGTTGCTCCCCACCTCGCGCGTGTTGCCGGGGCTTGTCCTCCGCCGCTCTGCTGCGCTCGCGCTTGCACGCTCACCCCGCATGGCCTCGTACTCGGGGTCGACCGCCTCGCGGCGCCGCGAGCCCGCGCAGCCGTACCAGCCGTTCCCCTCGGTCGCGCAGTGGAACACGGTCAACGACTCGCTCCTCCGCGCACGCACCCAGCAGCGCAACCCCTCGCACACCTCGCTCGACTCGCGCAGGCGCACCACCAGCGCAGGCGCAGGCACCGGCTGGGACTCGGCGAGCGAGTCGGGCCTCTCCGTCCTCTCGGCTCTCCCGGCACGCGAGGATCGCAAGGCCCGCGCCGCTCGCAAGGCCGCGAAGAAGGAGCAGCGGAGACGGGACGCCCAGGCTGCCGGCAAGGAGGCCGACGCGACCGACTCGCCCCTCCGGCGATGGGCGCGGTGGGTCGTCGAGCAGCCGGGCCTTGCGCCGTACAGCGTCGTCCTCTGCGTCACCATCGTCGTCCTTGTCAAGTGGTGTACCGGGCTCGGCGGCTACTCTGGTGCGCCCCCGCCTCGTCCGCTCCTCACCCCTCACCGGCTCATCCCCCACCTCCGCAGGTCTTGCCAACCCGCCCTTACGAGGCGACTTCGAAGCGCAGCGGCACTGGCTCGCGCTCACTTCGTCCTCGCTTTCGCATCTCCCCTTCCTGCACGCGCCGCCCGCGCCCTCCTCGGCCGTCGCCGTACCCCCGTCGCGGTGGTACTTCCACGACCTCCCGTACTGGGGGCTCGACTACCCGCCCTTGACAGCGTATCACTCGCTCTTCCTCGGCTTCCTCGCGCGGCTGCATCCCGCCAGCGCGGCGTACGTCACCCTCCGCCCGGACTCGGCGACCGCCTCGGGGCGGGAGCTTGCCGCGTGGGACGCGCAGATGGCCGCGCTTGAGCGCGACGGCGGGATGAAGAACTGGATGCGCGCGACGGTGGTTGCCGGCGATGCGCTCGTCTGGGTCAGTGCGGTCGGCGTGTACTGCTGGAGGAACTTCCGCGGCTCGAGCAAGGCCGACAAGGCGCAGCGGAGGATGGTGCGCCCTTCCCTGTCCGCTTCAACCACGGCACAACACTGATACTTGAGTCGTGCAGCTCGTCGCGATGATGACGATCCTGCTGCAGCCGGCGCTCATCCTCATCGACAGCGGGCACTTCCAGTGTGTCCTCTTCCCCTCTTCTCGACATAGCCGATGCAAACGACCACCTCGAACGCAGATACAACTCGATCATGCTCGGCCTCACGCTGTGGGCCGTCAACTGCTTCCAGGCCGGACACGACGTTCTCGGCAGCGTCGCGTTCATGCTCAGCCTCGGGTTCAAGCAGATGGCGCTGTACTTCGCCCCAGCAGTGTGCGTCTTCTGCTCGTCGGCGTCCGGACCGCAGAACTGACGTGCTCGTCCCTGCGCAGGTTCGCCTACCTCCTTGGCAAATGCTTCTGGCTCGGCGGCCGCGAAGGGTGCGCCTCTTCGTCTGCTCGCCAGTCGCCCACGACGTACCCCTGACCAGTACCTTTCACGGAGCAGCATCACACTCTTCATCAACCTTGCGCTCGCCGTAACGGCGACGTTCCTCGCGCTCTTCGCGCCCTTCCTGACCTCGCTCTCGACCTTCACCCAAGCGCTGCACCGCATCTTCCCCTTCGCGCGCGGATTGTTCGAGGACAAGGTCGCGAACGTATGGTGCGCGCTCAACGTCGTCGTCAAGCTGCGAGACCTCGTCCCCGTCTCGACGCTCGCGAAGCTCGCCCTCGCCGCGACGGCGACCGCGCTCCTCCCCAGCGTCGGCGCCGTGCTCTTCGTCTCTTACCGGCTTGGGCAGTCGCGCGAGCGCGTGGCCGCAGCCGGAAGCGCCGCATCGGCGCCGGCGCCGGCGCCGACGATCATCCTCCTCCCGCACGCGCTGTTCCTCTCGGCGATGGCGTTCTTCCTCCTGAGCTTCCAGGTGCACGAGAAGAGCATCCTCCTCCCGCTCATGCCCCTCACGCTGCTCATGGGCGCGCGCGAGGTCGGCTACGGGAGGATGGACTGGGAGTGGGGCGCGTTGGTGAACAACGTCGCCGTCTTCAGGTGCGTGCGGGCGCTTGCTCCCTGCATTTCTCTCGTTCAGCCGTGAGTTGTGCTGACTTGAGCCGCCGACACGCAGCATGTGGCCCCTCCTTCAACGGGACGGCGTCGCAACGCAGTACCTCGCGCTTACGCTGCTCTGGAACTTCGCCATCGGCTACAACCCGCTCGCCCTCCGCGCATCTTTCGTCAAGTACCTCTCCCTCGTGCGTCGCGCCCTCCCTCCCGTTCGTCTATCCCGTGCTAAGCCTCCCGTGCATCACAGGCAACCTACGCCCTCATCCTCTCCCTCCACACGCTCGAGGCGCTCGCCCCCCCGCCAGCACACCTCCCCGACCTCTATCCCGTGCTCAACCTCTCGCTCTCGGCGGGCGTGTTTGGCCTCGCGTGGTTGTGGGCGGGGAAGCGGCTCGCGCAGGAGGCGTGGGCGCTCGGCGGGGTCGGGTTCGGCGAGACGCGCGGGGTTTCGGTCGGGACGAGGTCGGACGGGCTGAGGGAGAAGGAGCGGTAGAGCGGGCGGTGGAGGCGGTAAAAGAGCTGTGCTTTCGCTCGTCACGTGCCGAGGATGGGCACCGCGAGAGGAAGAGGGGAACCTCAACTTCGCCGCGCAGCACACCTTCGCTGGACGAGCTGTATGCGAGCAAAGGGGTCCGCTCCCCGCGCGGTATGGCACGGAGCTGCTGTGGGTGGAGAGCGAGGCGGGGCTGGTCGTCGCGAGCGTCACTTTGCCCAGCTCCGCTCCCGCCAGTCGCTGTCTCCAGCTCTTTCTGCATTTCCGGTAAGTCGAGCTGCTCCAGCGATAGTCCAGGCCTATCCAGGAACAGCGCGCGCACTACCACGCTGTCTGCGTTCCTCCCGCTGCTCCTTCTTCGGGTCCCATCGCTGACGCCCTCGCTCTTCCCCTCCCTGCCGCGTGCTGCGCCTGGCGCTGCTTCGAACGCTCGCGCAGCCATGTTCGCCCGCACCGCCGCCCGCACCACCCTCCGCCAGGCCCGCCAGACCCCGCTCCGCCAGTCGGTCCGCGGGTACGCTGCCCCCGGCCACCACACCTCCGTCACCCCGCCCAAGGTGCGTTGCGCCGCCTTCTTCCCTCCTCGATCAGCCTCCCGGACGCTTTCCGTGAGCCGGGCTTGCAGGGACAGCCGACTGACCTGCCTCTTTCCTCCCCGTTCCTTCGCCATTCCCCTCTTCACCACCTCTCCTCGACTGCCCCAATGTGCCTGGCGACATTCCTGAGCGCAGTCGGACCTCCCCTGGATCATCGGCAGCGCGCTCGTCTTTGTCCCGCTCTTCTTCAGCCTGACCTCGCCGCCCGAGGCGCTCAAGCACGCGACGTCGCCGCCGCACCCGGACAAGCACCAGGACGTGCCCGCCTCGACCAAGGCGACCAAGGCCGAGGCGCCCGAGGACAAGGAGTCGAGCCCGAGCGCCGCGGCCGACGCGGAGGAGAAGAAGGAGGCGGAGGAGGCGGGCGACGCGGAGAAGGCGCAGCCGGAGCAGGAGGACAAGGACGAGGACAAGGTTGAGGAGGGCAAGAAGGAGGACACCAACGACGCGCCGACGCCGAAGGACTCGGCCTCGCACGAGGAGAAGAAGGAGGGCACCCCGGAGGCGAAGGCCGCTGCGAAGGAGGCCCAGCCGGGCAAGCAGGTGCGTTTGCGCGTCTTTCCCATGAGGGAGGGCTGAGATGGAGCGGAGGCGAGCGGAGCAGTCGCCGCTTCCGCTCGTCACTTAGCCTTGTCGACCTCGCTGCTCTCCACATAGTCGCTGACCCCCCGAATGACCATGCCCGCAGGAGAAGATGAACGACGCCATTGCGGAGTCGAAGGAGGAGGAGTCGAAGAAGGACTCGGAGTAAGGGATCGTATTCGAGAAGTCGGCGCTGCGGGAGGCGGGACGAGGCGGAGGGCGATGTTGGAAAAGGTAGAGCGCAAAGTCGCACAAGTCGTTGCTGTTCCTCACTGCCTTGCTGAGAGAGTAGTGCGCGTCTGGCACGAGGTTCTGCAGCGAGCGAAGCCGTCAACACCTCGAACATGGGAGGATCCCCTCCTCCCCACACCTTCGACCCGCCGTCATCTGACGCTGCGACCAATGTCCGCCCCCGTCGCTTCCTCCTCAGGCGCTACAAGTGCACCGCAGACCGGCGCGCAGGCTGCCGAGGCTGCGCCCGAGCCGTACTTCGACCGGACCGTGGGCAAGTGGATGTGTGAGGACAAGGACGGCAACGAGCTCGAGTGGGACCAAGGGCGGAACACCTGGGCGCCTGCGGTGCGTCTGATACTCCCGTTGCTACGGCCAAGCCAGCCTGGGCGCCCAATCGACGGTGCTGACCTTCCCCCCTCTCCCCGCTTCCCTCGACGGTCTGTACCCTCGCAGCTCACGGACGAGATTGTCAAGCAGCAGCAGGCTGCGTATTCGGTCGCAGGAGTCGACGAGGAGGTGCGCTCACTCCCACGCCCTCCCAGCGCCGCGCTGACCCCTCATTTCCCCTCATCAGGCGCCCGTCCCGGCCAAAGAGGACAAGAAGGGCAAGAAGCGCAAGGCTGCAGGCGGCGAAGGCAACGACAAGAACAAGAAGGCGCGCGGCAACACGGCCATCTTTGTCTCGTCGCTGCCGCAGTCGACGACCGTCTCGCAGCTCGTGGAGACGTTCTCCAAGGCGGGCCTCATCCTCGAGGACGTCAGCGGCGAGCCCAAGGTCAAGCTGTACAAGGACGCCGACGGGCGCTTCAAGGGCGAGGCGCTCATCGTCTACCTCCAGGAGGCGAGCGTCGCGCTTGCGTGCCGCCTGTTCGACGAGACGGAGCTCGTCCTCGGCAGCGGCGAGGGGACCATCAGTGTGAAGGAGGCGCAGTGGGACAGCAAGAAGGCGGAGAAGAGCAAGGAGGAGGGCCCGGGGCAGGGCGAGGGGACCAGCGCGGGCAAGGGCAAGCCGGACCAGCAGAAGGCGCGGCTTGGCAAGAAGGCTGCGGCGCTGCGGCAGTGCGTCCCTTTCTCACCCTTGACTCGAACCCCCGTACTCACACGGCACACTCGCAGGAAACTCGGCGACTGGTCCGACGACGAGGACCCCGCCGCAGCGGCCGCGCGCGCGCGCAAGTACCGCGGCGTCGTCGTGCTCGAGGGCATGTTCACGCTCAAGGAGCTCGAGGAGGACGCGACGCTCCTGCTCGACCTCAAGGAGGACGTCCGCGAGGAGTGCGAGACGATTGGCGAGGTCACGAACGTGACGCTTTACGACGTGCGTGCGCGCGGAGCGCCTCCATCTCGCCATCCTCGTCGCACAGGATTGACTCTCTTCGCGTCTGCAGAAGGAGGAGAAGGGCGTCATGACGGTCCGCTTCAAGGAGGAGCTCGCGGCGGAGGCGTGTATCGCTGTGCGTCCCCCGGTCTCCTCTCTGCCCGTCTCGCTACAGGGGCCCATACCGATCGCTCTCGCCCCCGGTCGCAGAAAATGGACGGCCGGTTCTTCGGCGGACGCACAGTCGCGGCCTTCCCGATGGACGGCAGCAAGCGGTACAAGAAGAGCGGGCAGGGCGTCGACCTGCGCGGGTCGGGCTATGGCGACGACGACGAGGACGAGCTCGTGGCGAAGAAGGAGGAGGAGCGGCTCGAGAAGTACGCCGACTGGCTCGAGAAGGGCGGTCAGTGAGGCGGTACATAGAGGGCGTCTGAAGGCGGAGTTGGATTAGTCTTTGCTGTTGTAAGGGTTTGCATTGCCCTCCGTATATGATCTGCGGCTTGCCCGAAGGCCGAGAAAACTACCAGCGACCGTCCTCGAGAGCAGAAGCACGGATGACGGAAAACGCTATCGAACGGGGCCCACCTGGGGGAGAAGGCGTGCCTCTATGCTATACCATTGCCTGCAATACAAGCTTGCCCTAACGAGGCAATACACCGACTCTCGCCTCCACCCTCCACTTCTTGATCTCAGACGCCTACGCCCACCGCGCCCGCTGTGGGATCTGCAGCGTCGAGTCGCGCCTCCTGTCGCTGTCGAGCCAGCAGCCCCTTGAACCAGCCTGCAGCTGCTCTCGCCAGGGCGCTCCTCGCCTTCCCCGCCCCGCCGCGTCCCCGTTCATCCCGGCACTCTCTCATCCGCGACGTCCGCAAACATGGCGCCTGCTCCCCGTGGTTCTGCCAGCGGGCAGACCTTCCCCTGCCCCGACTGCGACAAGGTCTTCTCCCGCAAGGAGGTGCGTCTTCCCCACGCTCATCTCCTGTCGTCGTGTCCCTCGACGCTGCCGGCCGGGGAGACGCGTACACTGACTCGAACTCACGCGTGCAGTACATGGCGCGACACTACCGGTCGAAGCATAGCAAGGAGAAGCCCTTCCAGTGCGAGTACTGCGAACACGCCTTCAGCCGCAGGTGCGCTCGCCGCTTCACACCCTTCACCGCAACGGCTGATCTGACTCGCACGCGCGCAGTGACCTGCTGAGGCGTCACCACAAGACGTGCAGCCAGGCTAAGGCGGCGAGGGGCGAGGGCGACTCGCCGGATCCTCCGCGCGAGTCGCCCACCGAGCCTGCCGCGCCCGTAGCGTCGACCTCCGCCATGCCCGTCGACATACTGTACCCGCCGTACCCACCGCCCGTCGCCTCGTCCTCGTCCGCCGTTCCTGCGCCGACCTACTCGCCATATGACACAGGCGCGCAGGACCTGCCTGTCCCCCCAGCCAGCTTCCTCGACCTCGTCTCTTCGCAACCGTACCCTGCGCCCTCCCCGTCCCTCTCCGCCTTCTCGCCCAACATGGCGAGCCTGTATCCCATCCCATTGAGGACCGGCAGCACAGCCTCGCCCGCCTCGAGCGGCATGTCCGGCTCGCCGTTCTCGCGCGCCACGTACGCCTCGACGACCGGCACATCGCCCGACATGGCGATGCAGAAGGAGCTGCCGCTCACGCTCCCTGACGTGATGGCTTCCATCTCGGCGACGACGAGCGCGCCGCGCCCTCAACCGCCGCAGGAGCAGCAAGCGATGCCGACGCTCGCCGCGCTCGACCCGTACGGCGCCGCGCCGCAGCCTTCGTCCGCATTCAAGGCCGGCGTCACGCAGCACGATACGCTCGCGCCCGGCCTGTCGCGCACGGGCAGCTTCACCAAGGACGAAGTGCTCGCGTCCGAGGTCCTGCAGGACCTGATGCGCACGCCGTTCGGCGCGCCGTACCCCGCGCCGCCAGCGAGCACGAGCGGCGTGCCCTGGCACGGCGCGAAGGCGGCGCAGCGCGCGGCGGAGCAGCCCGAGTCGGCGCAGGCGAACGAAGCTGTCAGCCTGGTCGACTCGTCCGGCGGCGACTGGGCTTTCAGCCTCGGCGGCGGCGCGGTTCTGCCCATCGGCGGGTTCGGCGGGCCCGTCTCAAACAAGCTGGAGGAGACGCCAGCGGCGCAGCAGCTCGCCGAGTACTTCAATAAGGGCGGCGTCGGCGGCATCACGGCGCTCGACCTCGGCTTCACGGTCGAGCCGAGCCTGTGGCCTGAGTGGATCACGATGGAGCCGAAGCCGGTGCACGACGACATGAAGCGGTGGTGGCTGCCAGAGCAGAAGTTCTGCCTCGGCTGTGCGTCCCCCTTCCCTCCTTCCCCGCATCGGCGCCCTGGCCCGCACGTCGCGCCGCTTACTCACGTACGCGTTTGCAGATCTCTACCCTTGGCATGTCCCGCCCCTTCCCGTTCTCTCCGGATACGCCCGCAAGGCTACGGAGCAGCTCCTCGCAGCTGTGCCCGTCCTGCACGGTCCGTCCGCGGTCATGACCGAGCTACCGACGCACACGGCGTTTGCGCTGACCGTCGCCGGCGGGGCGTACGAGCCCGAGGGCCAGAGCTTCAGTAACGAGATGCTCGTCGAGAAGAGGGTGTTCCTCGTGCGCGGTGCGTTCCACCCTCCTTTTGTGACCGGGCGCCGAAGCTGACGCTCGTTCAATCCGCAGGCTTCCAGGAGAAGGACAAGAGCTGGGAGGACCGCTTCGCGTCACTCCAGTCGCTCCTGCTCTACCAGCTTCTCGGCATCTTCCACCGCGACGAGCAGCGTATGCCTCTCCCTTACTCTTCGCTCTACGCTCACTACGGTCGCTGACTTCTTTTGTTCCCGCAGAGCGCCTGCTCTCCCACTCCTTCCATTCGGCGCTCGTCTACATGTTTCGCGCGCTCGACCTCCCGAACCGCGTAACGCAGACCGCGCTCGTCAAGCCGCGGGCAGACATGCATGGTGAGGAGCTCGAGAAGGCGTGGAAGGAGTGGATCGAGGTCGAAACCCGGCGGCGGTGTGTTCCCCCCTTTCTATCCTCGCATCCGAGCGCGCAGCTGACGTACCGTGGACCCCGCAGAGTCGCGTTCATCGTTTTCCTCATCGACCTCGAGCACGCGGCGGCGACCGAGACGCCGCAGCTCCTCGCGCTCAGCGACCTCGACCTCGACCTTCCCGCCTCCGAGCGCGCGTGGAAGGCAGAGAACGCCGCCGAATGGCTCGATCGCAGTACCTCGCCCCTCTACCCCGAAACCATCTCCTTCCTCGCCGCCATCCGCGCCCTCCTCTCGACTACCCCGCCCGAGCCCTTCTCCGCCGCAGGCGTTCTCCTCGCCGAACTCGGCCGCCTCTCGTCCTTCCCGCTCCTCATCCTCTCGCGGACGCTCTCGTACCTCGAGCGCAAGACGCAGGAGGCGCTCGCGCAAATCGACCCGTTCAAGAGCCTCCTCGGCGGCCTCGGCGTCTTCGAGGGCCGCGAGACCGAGAACCGCGCCGTCCTCGAGCGCATCCGCCGCGGCCGCGAGGTCCTGCGCCGCCTCCCCGGCGGTATCGCCCGCGGCGGCGGCGAGGGGTGGTTCAACGAGATCATCCCCTCGGCGAAGGATTTCGTCCCAGCGTCGGACTCGCCCGCAGCGTCGAGCTCGAGTGCGGGCACCTCCCCGCGCGACGCGTTCTCCTCCTCCTCCGCGAGCGGTACGGCGTCGACGTTCTCCTCCCCGCGGGACGCGCCCGCCTCGCTCGAGGAGCTCTTCGCCGAGTTCGACGAGCAGCCGTACCGCCCGTTCCATGGCGCGGGCGGCGCGACGCCCGGCGAGACGTACGAGCAGGCGCAGGAGCGCCTGCGCAAGCACGCCGAGCGGCGCGTGCGCGACGCGCAGGCTGCGCTGCCCGAGGTGTGGGCGATGCCGTGATCCTCCCTTCCCTCCCGCCGCGCTTTGTCCAGTGCCCCCTTCGTTCTTTCCCCCCCTTGATCTGTACCTCGTTCTCCTCGCAATCGGTGTTGTGTAGTCCCGCCGTCGTCGTCCGTACCGCTTCTCACTGAGAATGAGCGCCCTCGCGCAGCTTTGCCTCTCCTCGCACGTCTCTCGCCCTGAGCGATAGCGAGCACAAGTGCGAGAACTGGTACAGGAGAATCTTTTCAGCGCGAGAGGGGTGCCGTGCGATAGGAGCTGGGTCGGAGGGCGGTAAGATTCGGATGAAGACAACGGGGTGCAGAAGAGGGAGGGCCGAGGGAAGACGACGACGGGAGGGCGACGGGAGTGTACGACCGGATCGGATGGGTATGTGGGCAAGGAACTGGGAAGGAGTGGACGAGAGGGGGACATGAACGGACGAATGCGAGCGGGTACGACGAGGCGAGGCGAGAGAGACAACGAGGCGGAGGGGCGGTGCGTACGCGCGCGCTCAGATCGTCTGCGGCGGCGAGAGGCTCGTGCGGAGCTTCTGCGGGCTGAGCTCGGCGTCGGCGTCCTTGCCCTGCTCCGAAGACGCGGACGTGCTCTTGTCCGTCACGTCCTCGATCATGGCCGTGTCGTCGCCGCCCTCGTGCTCCTCCTCCTCCTCTTCCCGCTCAAGCTCGGCCATCCGCGCGCGGAAGCGCCGCCTGGATCGTCGGGAGGTCGAGCTCGGCCTCCTCCTCGCTGTCGTCGTCGCCGCCTCCGCCGCCGAGCGCAAGCGAAAGCGCGCCGGGCTGGCTGAGGTTGACGGCACCGCCCATGACGCCGCTCGGCGCTGCGCCGCTCGCGCCGCCCATGAGCGCGCCGCGGGGACCGTTGCCGCCCTGGCCGAACGGCTCGACAAACTCCTTCGGCGTGTTGTACGGCTCGCCACGCTCGACGCGCTCCTTGACCCACGCGTACCACTCGTCCTTGGTGCGGTCGCCGAGGAGCGCGATGACCATCATGGTCATGTTGTCGCAGCCGACACCGCCCCAGTCGGAATCGGGCGCGAGGCACCGGTCCATCAGCTCCTCGCAGATGGCCGTAAGAGGCTTCTCCTGCGAGATGGCGAGGCGGACGTAGTCGATGACCTGCTGCGACGTGAGGACGTCCCAGATACCTGCACGGGGCGAACAGGTCAGTCGCGAGGTCCCGAAGCGGGGGAAGCAGGCACGCCGCAAGAGGGGCACGCACCGTCGCAAGCAAGGACGAGGAATTCGTCGTCAGGCGTCGCCTCGTGCACGGTGATGTCCGGGTCCGCAGTAACGATCTGCTGCTCCGGGTCGAGGTTCGCACTCTGCTTGAAGTCGAAGTCGCCGAGCGCTCGGGAAAGCGCGAGGTTGCCTGCGTGTGCCAACGTCAGGAAAGCGAACAGGGAGAGAAGGGAGAGCGACGCACCGTTCACGCGCCCGAACTCGACAAAGCCTCCCGCAGCAACGATGCGCGACGTCTCGCCCTGGTTCGTCGGCTTGTGGTCGAACGAGAGGGGTTTTGCCTCTCCGCCAACGGACATGACGGCGCGGGAGTCGCCGGCGTTGGCCTGCGATTGCGAGCGTTAGTGCGAGCGGAAAGAGCGGGTGGAGGAGCAAGACGCACGCAGATGATGTTCCGCTCGGGCGTGATGATCGCCGAGACGGCCGTGCAGCCTGACGGGTCACCGCGGAAGTCGGGGTCTGCGACGAGCGCGAGGAAGCGAGATCAGCGTCTGTGGAAATGCGGCCCCACCGGGACATCCGGCCGAGGAGGGAAGCGAAACAAGCGACGCACTCGCCCGGAGGTCCTCGTCCGTCTCGAGGTACGCCCGCTTCAAGCTCGCCTCCCAGTCCTTCCGCTTGAAGAAGTCGTTGGCGGCGAGGCGCGAGTGGACGGTGTCGCCGGCGAACTTTGCGACCGTCGAGCCTGCGAGTACGGCGTGAGCATGGGCTTCGTGGCGGATCGCAAAGAGGGAGAGGACTAACCGCCATGCCCGTCGTACACGGCGAAGAAGGACGTCTTCTTGCCGTTCGTCTCATCTCCAAGCGATAGCACGCCGGCGTGCGCATCCTCCATCGCTGCAACACAAAGCGCATCGCGGAGCGCGAGTCAGCTCAGATGCACTCTGCGGGACTCACGGCGCAGGATCGCGCGCCGCAACAGGCCGGCACACGAACCGCGCGGCCGGAGCAAACGTCGAGAGAGGGCGGTGCTCACTCAGCCGCCAGCCCTGCATCTCGCTGACCGCCCATGCGAGCCTGCAAGTAGAGAGTACAGGGTCAGTCGGGCTGCGCGAGAAGAGCGCCGGTGCCCCGGAGCGCCTGCAACAAGAGCGAGCAGGCCGCGAAGGCTGCACGTCGTGCTCGCTGCGGGTGGGAAGCTCCGGGGCCGCGGGAGAGGCGGGAGCGCACCTGTCGTCGCCGCCTTCCTGGGTATGCTTGTCCTGCACGGGCTCGGAGAGAGTCTGGCCCATTGTGAGGCGGGGTGGGCGGGCGACGGGGCGGAGGGGAGAAGGCGCGGCGTGTGGGGTGAGCGGAGAGCGGGCGGCGTCGACGGGTGCGCGTGCAGCTGGCTGGGCGGTGCTTCTGGCGGTCTACAGAACCGAGACTAGCGCGGGAGCGGGTGCAGAGCGGGTCGAGGGCGAGCGGGCCGCGATCGCCATCGACGCCGCTTGCGCTCGCCCTCGTCCCCGGGGGCAGATGAAAACCCCTCGCTCGCCGTCGTAGAGAGAACCGGCTCGTGCATTGCAACCGCAAGCCCTCTTGGTCCCCCTGCAGCGAGCGAGAATGCCCCGGAAGCCGCACTCGCTGATCCTCTCGCGCTCACCTGCACGACTCGGCATCCTCGTCGGCCGTTTCACCGCACTACCAGCGCCAAGTTCCGCAGGCTCCCCGTCGCCTGGTCAAACAGGTTAACGACCTCGACCCTCCGGCCGTCACCCCCGTCCCATTCGCCCGCACTCGCGAGCCCCTCGACGAGGTACGCGAACCGGTCGAGCACGCACAGGCTCTCGAGCGGCGGGCCGAGCCAGCTCCGCAGCGTCCAGAACACCCGGAGGTAGAACACCGCCGCGGCCCACTCCTTCTCCGCGTCCGCCCCAGCGCCGAAGCGCACCTCGGGGCACTCCTCCGCCGTCAGCCCGCCCTCCGCCTTCCGCAGCGCCCGCGCGCGGTACTCCGCCCAGGTGCCGCACTCGGCGACGCGGCCTACACGCCGCTCGGCGGACGCGCCGATCCCCGCAGCTTCGAGCTCGGCTTCGAAGCGTGCGCGGAATGCGAGCTTGCGCGTCGAAGCCCGCCAGGCGGCGGTCGACGCCGCAGAGAGGTGCCACGTCGGCGGGGACTGCGGCGTAAGGCGGAGGTGCGGGCGCGACATCTGCGGCGGGGAGGGCGCGAGGGGGAGATCGCGGACGTGCGAAGAGAGCGGGAAGAGCGCCGGCGTATGCATGTTGTAGCAGCAGCCAACGAAGATGGCCCGTGCGCCCTTGCGCCGTCCCGCGTCTGTCGCGTTCGAGCGGACGAACGCCGTCAGCGCCGCGGGCGTGAGGTCTCCGCACGCATGCAGCGCGACGAGCAGTGCGGGCGAGGTGCCCTCGCTTGCGGCGTCGAGCGGCGGCCACCGCGCGAGGACCGCCTTGACGCCGTCTGCGTCGAGCGAGCTCACCTCGTGCGTGAGGCTGCCCTTGCCCGGCGCGAGCTGCGCGGCGTGCCGGATCGTATCGATGCGCTCAGCGCCCGACTTCTGCGAGTCGGACCAGTCGATCGCGAGAACGTGCAGGTCGAGTGGCGGGCAGGCGAGCGCGCGCGAGAGGTGTGCCTACATACGGCCTGAATGGTCAGAATGCAAAGCGGGAGGAGCGAGAGCGAGGCGCCGCACCCTTCCCGAACCGACGTCGACGCAATGTGTGAGCGGCGAGTCCTCGAGCATGTCGGCGACTGTGGGCGCAAAGGCCTGTGTCAGTACAGAGTCTCAATAACGCTTCTGTGAGAGGAGGTATACGTACCGAGCAACCCAAACTGCTCCACCTCATGCTCCTTCTTCGGGCTCTTGCCCGCCTGCTGCGCGTTCTGGAGGTTGATCTTCGCGAGCCGCTCCTCCTCGGTGCGCTTCGTGCGCTTGCTCTGCGGCTGTACGCGTTCGCGAGCTGGGCGGGTGTGGGAGGGCGGGTAGGTGAGGACGGGAACGGCGGAGCAGGTGCGTGGGAGGGAGAGGGTGCGGCAGGAGGTGAGGTAGGAGGCGAGCGTCGGGGGTGCGTCGTCCTGTGGGTAGTCAGGGTGAGTGTTGTGCCTCGGAGAGGGTTGACTGAGTGGGAGCGTACCGGGCAGTGTCCCTCGCTCAGCACGCGCAACAGCGTATCCCGCTCCTCCTCGCCCTCGACCGCCTCGAAGTACGTCCGCCAGTCCTCAGGCAGCAGGTCCCAGCACGACTCTTCGTGCCCCCGTCGAACGCGGATGCGAGAGCTGTCGCTGGACGAGGCGACGGGCTCGAAGAAAGTGTTGGCGGACGAGGTGGCGATGCGCTGGGTGAAGGGGTCGTGCAGGGCGAAGCGGACGAGCTCGCTGATGTCGACTGGGAAGATGAGCGGCTCCCGGAGAGCGGTGGTGTTGACCATTTCGGGTCGACTGATGAAGATGGGGAGGAGGGGAGGGGACAGCGACGGCGGGGCGGGTACGGCTGAGATAGGGGCGCGGGCGATGAGAGTATTCCCGCAGCAGCACCCAATGTTCAGCAAGCGGTTCTGAGCTCGTGGGCGGATGGGGCGGAGCTGCGCCTTCACCGCCTCTGTCGCCTCGTCCCTCCCGCTGCATCCGCCTTCACGTGCTCCTGCCTCTTCGAAGGCACGCTAGAATTGCCCACCACGCTGCTCAGAACCGCCTCTCGTCGCGCGATCCAGCGCACCCGCCCCGCCCCCTCTCTCGCGTTCCACCTCGTCCGTCATCTCGCGACTCCCGCCGTCGCCCCTCCGCCGCCTGGACAGCTCCACGCCGCCCTCGCACAGATGGCCGCGGCGCCGCCCCTCGTCCCGCAGCGGACGTTCTACAAGCGGCCACTGCCCGCTTCGTGTACGGCCTTCGCAAGTCCCGAGGGCAAAGCCCTCTTCGCAAAGGCGCTCGCGGAGGGGAACATGGAGTCGTACTTCCTCCTTGCAGTGCGTATACCGCCCCTCATCACAGGAGGAAACATGCTGACTTGCCCTATGTGCAGCCGCAAATGGTGCGCCTCCCTCTCCCGCCGCGATCTCGCCTGTCCTCACACACCTCCCCGCCCGCAGGTCACGCAGAACGAGCCCGCATTCTGCGCAGTACGTTTCGCTAGACCGCAGCTCCGTCGCGGGCGGCCGCTGACTCCGCTCCCTGCAGCTCGGCACCCTTGTCCAGATTCTCAACTCGCTCGAGGTAGACCCGCAGCGACGGTGGAAGTCCGGCTGGCGATGGTACGACCAGGGTGCGCATAGTCTTGCTTCTGCTATGCAACGCCGCTGACACTCGCGCCACAGACATGCTCGACTGCTGCCGTCCCCTCACCGACGTCGCCGCTGTCGGCCTCACCCTCTCCGAGTTCGCCTGCCTCGCGCGGTGCAACGGTCTGCGGGCGGCCGTGCACTCGCCTTTGCTTGATGCCGCAGGTGGCGCCGTACAGCGGGAGGAGGGGCTCGCGCAGTTCCGCGAGGATCTGCGCGCGGTGAGCAAGGGGAAGGGCGTGATGGCGCTGAGCTACTCGCGGAAGACGCTCGGGCAGACGGGCGATGGCCACTTCAGCCCCATCGCGGGGCTGTGCGAGGAGACGGACATGGTGCTCATTCTCGATGTTGCCCGGTTCAAGTGCGTCCCCATGTTCTCTTCCTCTCGCTGGCTTCGCTGACACCGCTTGCGCGAGCAGGTACCCTTCGTACTGGATTCCGGTCGAGCTTGCGTACGACTCGATGCTGCCGATAGACAAGGCGACGGGGCAGCCACGCGGCTACGTCGTCCTCGACGTGGCGGGCGCAGAACCCGGCTCGCTGAATGCGCCGCTCTCGCTCACGACCGTCACGCTTAACAAGGTACGTTGCCACTGCTCGTATGTAAGAGGTGCCGACTGACCTCCTCCATCCACGCAGTCCACCTGGGCCTCCCTCAACGGCTCGCTCTCGCGGCTGCTCCTGCGGTCCGCGAAGGACTCGCCGGACGCAGGCGAGCTCGTCAACTCCCTCCTCTCGCACCTCGCCCTCTCGCTCCCGACCTCGCCCATAGCGGGGCGCTCAACCGCCGCGACCGCCCTCCCACCCCTCCTCGACGCACTGTCCACCACGCGCCTTGCAGCGCTCACCCCCTTCGCCTCCTCGCCCGACCCCTCTGCCGTCCTCCTGAATCTGCTCTTCCTCCTCGCGCTCCTCTCGCCGCGCTCCTCGCTCGCGGCGCTCCTCCCGCCATCCGCTGCAGCCGACCTCGCCTCGCTGGCGGAGGACGCGCTCACGGCGGTGTCGGGGCTGCGCGGCGAGGTCGAGAGCGCGACGCGCCAGCTCGGTGCGCTCGGCGAGTGCTGCCGGAGCGAAGAGGACAACGGCGCGGCGTGTGGATGCGCAGGGCCGAAGACAGACCCCATCGCGCCGCTCGAGTAGATTTGACGGGTGCAACGCGCGGACGTTGCTGCTGTGGTGATCTTCTGCGAGAGGATGTGATCGGGCGGTCGGGCGAACCGTGGTTCCTGCATGCGGAAGGTTCGCTCCCCCAGGTTTCTGCTGCAGGAGCCAGCGATGAGGAGGTTGGGCAAGCGAGGCTTGCTTCGTGCTCGCGCTTCGCCTGCACCGCTGCGACGAGCACCTACGCGCGAGGATGAGCCTGCAGCGCAAGCTCTGGGCGTTCAAGAACAACAACCGCGTCGCGCTTGCGGGTGCGTCTCGCTCGTCCCGCTCGTCCGCATCCCGTGCTCAAGCTGATTGCCGCCGTCCAATGCACTCCGCCGCCGCGCAGTCCTCCTCCCGCTTGCAGGGATCGCCTACCTCGCGTATGCGTTCGGCAGCAGCCCGTCGGGGTACCGCGCGAGCTCGTCGGCGGCAGGAGGCAGCGGGTCGTTGAGCAACCCGAAGGCGCACGGTGCGAGTCTGCTCGCGAGCCAGACGCACGAGGCGCTCAATCGCACGCTCGACGAGCTGCTGCACGTCCCGCAGGAGGAGGTCGGTGGGATCGCCATTTGCGCGAGCATCAAGAACGAGGCGAGGTTCATCACCGAGTGGCTCCTTTACGTGCGTGCGCGTTCCCTTCTCGTGTGCTAGCGTGTACTGACACCCAGACGCATCCGCAGAACCGCGCGGTCGGCGTCGACCGCTTCTACCTGTGCGTCGTCCCATCTTCTTGTTGGTGATAGCGCCCAGCTCACCCTCCTGTGCGCGCAGGTACGACACCGGCTCGACGGACAATACGCTCGAGGTGCTGCAACCGTGGATAGCATCGGGCGCCGTTGTCCTGCACCGCTTCAAGAGCGGTTCGTCGTCTCCCTCGCCCTCCCGCCTCTCACCCGCGCTGACCCGCCCGCTGAACCCGCAGATCAGGGCGGCAACTTCCAGCTCAACTCGCTCGAGACGTGCTCGCGGACGTACGGGCTCCTGTCTGACTGGATCCTCGACTGCGACGTCGACGAGTTCTACGTCGCGACCCCGGCGCTCACCTCGCACCAGCGCCTGCCGGGCGCGACGACCTTCGAGATGCCCGACCAGCCGCTGCGGAGGCTTCTCTTCGACAACTTCATCTACACGAGCGTCGACGCTATCGCCGCGAGCAGGGTTACGTGGAAGAACTCGGGGATCAAGCGCCTGCCGGAGAAGGCGAGCGTGCTCGCGTCGCAGACCCTCAGGTGCGCCTAACTCCCTTCTTGATCTCTGCGCCCTTACTGACGTGTATGCGCGCAGAGACATCTACCACTCTATTCCGTACGGCAAGCTCGAATTCACCAAGGTGCGTAACCTTCCTTCTCGCTCCGGCCCTGCCACTCACACGTTAACCGTGCAGTCGCTCCTCCGCTCGGTCAAGAAGCCGGGCTGGTATATCCCCGGCGCGCACTTCCTCCGCAACGACGACCTCCCGAAGGAGAAGGCGCGGATCATCACCGCGGACGGGCAGCCCATCAAGCCCATCGACCTCAGGCCCGGCACGGCGAACCCCGGCACGCTGTACAAGGGCCACAACCCGTTCAGGGTGTTTGAGCCGCTCGTGATGTACCACTACGTCGAGCGGGGTGCGTCTTTCCGCCACTCATGCTCGCTCGCTCGTACTGACCTTCTTCGTCCCGCAGATCTTGACGTGGGCTCGACGCTCCACTTTCGCGCTCTGTGAGCCGCACTGACACGCAATCGCCCACAGAACTGCCTCGACAAGCTGCGGAATGCGCAGAAGGTCCGCAAGGGCGGCTGGAGGGACCAGGCGGGCGAGGAGGGCTGCAAGAGGTGCGCCGTCCCTCTCCGAGTCTGGATCTCTCAATCACTGAGTGCTGACCCTGCCCGTACACGCGCAGCTATGAGCTGTATCAGCCGAACGACGACTGGGTTCCGATGCATGAGAAGGGCGGCTTCTGTGTGTCTTGCTCCCCTCTTTCTCGCATCCCGCGCCAGCGCTGACGGAACTCTTTAATCTGCAGACGGCGGCGCCGTGAAGGACCTGACGATGGTCAACTCGTGGTACGGGCAGCACCTCCCGGGGCTGATCCAGCTCTCGCTCGAGCGCGCGGAGGCGATCGTCAAGGCCAAGGCGACGCGCGAGCCCGAGCTCGTCGACCCGCATCCGGCGCTCGTCGCGTACTGGAAGCAGAAGGGGTGGAACCAGACGAACGGGATGAAGCTCGAGGACGAGAAGTGAGGGAGGCGGTCGCGGGGCGTGTATAGGCTTGGTCTGCATCGCAATACATTCGTGATCACATCTACGTTCGTGCTCTTCCCACCCGATGGTGCTGCCGCGGGCGGTCTCGGAAATTCCCGCGCCTCGTCGAGGAGATGAAGCGGTTCGCTCGCTCTTCCTCCCCACACCGGCTCCGCCAGCACAAGCGCCGAGTCCCAGCACACTCAAAACACCCAGCAGAGCACGCACACGAGCCGCACGACCGCCCGCTTGCCCCGATCCTCGCCTCCCTCGCCGCTCCTTCCGACACCGCCTCACCATGTCGACCGCCGCCGCCCCGCCACCAGCAGGCCCGCCTCGGCCGTCCGACGCGCCCTCACAGCCCCTCGACGCCGCCGGCAATGCACAGAAGCCCACCGTCCTCGACGCCGCAAAGACGATCCGCCCGCTCGAGGACCTGCAGCGCCTGCCGCAAATGCCCTGCGCGCGCTACTCCCTCCTCTTCGGCATCGTGGCGGGCGTCAGCGTCGGCTGTCTTCGGTTGGTGTTCAGCCGGACCGCGCGGAGGGGGACGCTCATGGGCGGCGGCGGCGGCGCGGGGAGGTGGGCCGAGGTGGGCGCGGCGGCGAACTGGGCAGTTGGCGCTTGGGGCGTCGGGAGCCTGGGAGCGTGGTGCGTCTTTCCCTTCAGGCGCGGAATCCGCGCGGAGCAGCGGATCTGACCTTGTCCTCCTCCCCTTCTCCCTTCCCGCGTTTCGCTCGATACCCTCACCCGGCTCTCCTCCTGCACCTCGCAACACTCCTCGCGTCGTCATTCTGTCGGCCGCTCTGCCACCACCAACAGGGAAACCTGCCGCGCGCGCCAAACGGCCGAAGCCGCGCGGATGCACGCGCTCGTCTCGGAGATCAAGGCGCGGCGCGCGGCCAAGACGGACCGCGAGCGCCCGATAGGCGGGATCCTCATCGGCGAGAAGGCCAAGGAGATGCTCCGCGAGAAGGAGCGGCGGCGAGCAGAGGGAGCGCCGGACGCGGAGGGAGAGGGGGAGCAGCCGAAGAGCGGCGGGGGGTGGTTTGGCGGGAGGATATAGACGGTGCAGAGGGGCACTGGGACGGTAGAGTTCATTCGCAAACCTCGCATGCGGCACCCCTTCGCTCGTCCCGCTTTCCTCGCTGGGCTTGCTCGCGGTTCTCCCTTCTCGTTCTATGTCGCTGCGACGGACCCCCGCCGTCGATGCAAGGATGCAGAATAAGAATAGAGGAGACTCGTCTACAACTGCCGCACGCCGCCGCTCTTGCCGCAGATCCCCAGCCGGTCGAGGTAGTCGTCGACGACGGGCTCTGCTGCGTCTAGGCCGAGATCTGCGCACAATGCTTTAGCGGTCAGCGCGTGCACGCGTGAACACGAGGGCTTGGTGAACAATGAGAGAAGGGAGAGAAGAGAAGAAGGAAAGGGGGAGGACGCACAGTGCACCCCGTCGCCATACACCGTGTCAATCGCCCCCG
>JAHSUG010000037.1:0-73185 GCA_019926025.1 Rhodotorula kratochvilovae | reverse complement strand
GGATGCAAGTCCTCCAGTACTTCATCACCGGTGCGCCTAGTACCCTCCTCTACACTGCGATAGACTCGCACAGACTCACACCAAGATCCACAGGCAAGAAGCCCCTCACGCCGCCGACAGAGCCCGCCTCCTCTGCCGACTCTGCCGCAAAGACCCCGGAAGGCGTGCCCGCGCCCGGCCCAGCAGCAGCTGTCACAGCACCCCAGAAGCTGCAGGAGCTTATCCCCGTCTGGCCGCACAAGTCCCTCCTCGACGTCGCCCTCAAGCTCTCGCCCGAGCAGGACCCCCTCGCCGTCGACCTCCGCGACGAGTCGTTCCCGGGCGTCACCTGGACCGGCGTCGAGTGGAGCAACACAAAGTGGAACCACGTGTGGGAGACCGAGTGGGACGTGCCCGAGGTGCGCCGCTCCTCTCGTTGCTGACAGGCCGCGGCTGAACCCCCACTCTCACTCGTTCCGCAGGCGGTCCAGCACAACGCGAGCTTCTACCTCGATGCCTTCGTCACCCGCACTGGCCTGTCGCCGATCAAGGGCGACGAGACGTACCCTGGCGACGGCGAGGTGCTGCACATTCGCAAGGGTGCGTTCCCGGCTCCTCGGCAGGAGTGTTCGAGATTGACCCATCTCCTGCGCAGCCCTTACCCGTTACGCGCCGCAAAAGCGTATCCGCGCGACGAAGAACCTCCTCTCGGGCAAGCCCGCGAGCGAGGACGAGGAGCACGTCGAGGAGGAAGAGGAGGACACCAAGGACCGCCCGCTCGTGTCCTATTACTACCCGAACGTGACGCTCGAGCTCATCGCCGATTCTGCGACGGTCGCGTACTCGTCGCTCCCGCCGCCGGTCAAGCAGCACGTCCACATCGCGCGTGACGGTGCCAAGACGTTCGACGACAAGCAGGCCTACTTCCCGATCGTGTTCCCCAACACGTTCTGGGACCTCTCGTCGCAGCTCGTCCCGGTCAACACGACGACGACGCGGCTTCCGCTCCGCGTCGAGTTCAAGCCGAGCTCGTACTTCAAGTTCCAGCTGCAGTCGACGATGGACGACGCCTTCTCCAAGCAGAGCGCGACGACGGGTGACGGCGGCGGCGGGCTCGACGAGCTCAAGCGCATCCTTATCGAGACGAACCCGCTCCTCCTCATCACGACCGTCGTCGTCTCGATCCTCCATATGCTCTTCGAGTTCCTCGCATTTGCCGGCGACGTTTCGCACTGGCGCAACAAGAAGGAGCTCGTCGGCGTCAGCGTCCGCACGATCCTCACCAACGTCTTTGTCCAGTTCATTGTCCTCCTGTACCTCGTCGACCGTGCGTTTCCGCTGTCGCTCTGCTTCGGGGGTTGTCCTGACCGCGCGGCGCCCGCAGAGTCGGAGGAGACGAACTACATGATCATCTTCTCGTCCGGCATCGGCGTCGTGCGCTTCTCTCTTTGCTCATCTAGTGTGCGGAGCGGACGCCCTAGCGCTCGCAGGTCATCGAAGCGTGGAAGATCACCAAGGCGGTCGACATCCGCATCGCGCCGTACCCCTCGCGGCCGCTCCTCCCGTACACGATCGCGATCACGGACAAGCACGTCCTGAACGAGGACGAGCTCAAGACGCAGGAGTACGACAAGGCCGCGTTCAAGATTGTCGGCTGGGGGACGACGCCGTTCCTCATCGGGTGCGTCGGCGCTTCCCTCTTCCTTCTCTTGTTCCGGCTGCTGATGGAGGAGTGTGCGACGCAGATACACGATCTACAGCATGCTGTACCAGACGCACCGCTCGTGGTACAGCTTTGTTATCCAGACCCTCACCTCCTTCGTCCAGGTTCGCGCTCTTCCCTTTCTCTCTCTTTCCTTCTGCCTTGCTTACACTGCGTGCGCACACAGATGTTCGGCTTTGTGCAGCTCGTCCCGCAGCTCATCATCAACTACGTGCGTCGCCGCCGGCCCCTCCCCCACCTCCCCGGCCGCTCACCTCGCTCTACCGCCGCCCGCAGAAGCTCAAGAGTGTCGCGCACATCCCGATGAAGGCTTTCGGGTACAAGTTCCTAAGTACGGTGGTAGATGATGAGTCGCACGATCCTGGGCGTTTCCCGTGCCTTCCGCGATGCCGGTGCTGACCCCCTCGTTTCGCCCCGACCGCACACTTCTTCTCCTTCATCATCAAGGTTCGCCTCTTCGCCTCCTGCTTCTTCATTGACCTACAGCACGTACTAACGCTTGCACCCGACCGCAGATGCCGCTGCTCCACCGCCTGGCGTGCTTCCGGGACGACGTCGTCTTCGTCATCCTCCTCGTCCAGGTGCGCCCTCTCCCCTCCTCTCTCCCACTCACGGTGCTCACCACGCTGAGGCTCCTAAGATGTACATCTACCGCGTCGACTACTCGCGCGAGAACGAGTACGGCCAGAAGCTCTCGGACGACGAGGCCAAGCGCCTCCTCGAGGAGAAGGCCGCCGCCGAGCGCGAGCGCGTCAAGGCCGAGAAACCCGAGAGCAAGAAGACGCAGTAGAGCGGGCGGGCGTGCAGGGAGGGGTATGGACGCGCTGCGGGGCGGGCGCGCAATGGGAAACTGGGGTTCTTTCGGTTCTCTCGCGCTTTTCGCGCCTTGAGCCTCCCGCGTCGAGGACCGACTCGCAAACAATTCTCACAGGATCTCTACAGCCCCGCCGCTCATCCGTGCACGTTCCCGTCCCCCTCTGCCTCCCCCCTGAGGCGCGCAACCTCCTCGCGAACCCAGTCGGGGATGAACAGGTCCTCGTGCAGCGCGCTGAAGGGCGTCTCGGGCGTGGGGGAGTAGCGCGTCAGGTCGGACGAGGTGAGCCTGCGTGTGGAGAGGGGGGTGAGCGCCCGGGCGAGCGAGGAGGAGAAGGAGGGGGGCGCACCCGCGGAGGTGACGCAGGACTAGCTCGTCAATCTCAAAGTTACCCCTGTATAGGACCCGTCAGCCTGTGCACATAAGCGGGGAAAGCACGACTCGCGAGTAGCTGGCGCCGTTCTCCTCAAGCATGGCGTACGCCGCGTCCGCGACGATGGACGGGTGTCGCGCGTGCTGGTCGCGCCCTTCAGCGCCAATCAGGAGGCGGATCGCCTCAGTCGAGATGTACGTGAGCGGCCAGAGGGCTGTACGCAGGACGAAGTAGAAGAAGCAGCCAGAGAGGGTCAGCGGGACCTTCCCAGAGACAAACAACCCGTCGCGCGCACCGTTCACGCCCACCTTGCCCTTCAACTCGCCCGCGAGCCCGACCGTTGCGAGGCTCATCCCAAACTTGGCCATCGCGTACGCCGTCGATGGCCCGAGCATCTCGGGCGTGAGGTTGCCACGGAGCGGCGGCGCGAGGGTCAGGATGTGCGGGTTGCGGCCGGCGGATGCCGAGCGGAGGAGGTGCGGGATGGCCAGCTGTGAGTAAGAACGGTCAGCGAGAGGGGGAGGAAAGGGGCAGCGGCCGCACCTTGGAGGCGAGGAAGGTCCCGCGGCCGTTGATCGCGTTCATGAGGTCGTAGGTCTTGACGCTCGTGTTCTGCGAGTCGGTGAGCGAGATCGCGGAGGCCTGCGAAGGATGCCGGGTGGGTTAGCGCAGGCAGACGAAGAGAGCAGGCGGAGCGGAAGCTCACGTTGTTGATCAGAATGTCAATCCCGCCGAATGTGGACGCGGTCTGCTCAATCGCCTGCGCAGGGAGGAGTTCAGCTAGCGTCCCCCGAAGAGCGAAAGCGAATGGCGCGGACCTGCTCGACCTGGTCTGCCTGCCGGATGTCGACGACGAGTGGGAGCGCTGTTCCTCCGGCCTCCTCGATGGCTTCCGCCGCCGTGTAGATGGTCCCAGGGAGCTTCGGGTGCGGCTCGGCGCTGCATCGAGGTCGAGCAAGCAGGTCAGCAAGGGGAAGGTGGGGGCGTGACGACGAGGGAAGGGACGGACGTCTTGGCGGCGATGGTGACCCTTGCGCCCGCGTCTTTGGCAAGCTTGAGAGCGATGGCGAGTCCGATGCCGCGTGAGCCACCAGAGCTGTCCCGGATGTGGTGCGTTTGTCAGACGGGAAGATGTGGGGAGGAAGAGCTGATGAGGATTGGGGAGAGGGACGCACACAAAGACGGAGGGGTTGCGCGCGATGGGCATCTTTGCAGGCGGTCCTCGGTGCGGTTGCGCGAGAGAACAGCACTCCCGGGTGAAGGGGAAGAGCTGGAGAGCGTCGGCGTCGACTTCGCCGGGAGAGCCGCGCCTTCGCTCCCGACTGCACCGCCTCGCTCACCCTGAGCAGGCGACGCTGCTTGCAGGCAGCCAGGAGGACTGTCTACAAGCTGCACGAGCTGCCTTGGCCACGCTGCGCCTCGTCCTCGCTCATCTTCGCCGCACACTCCTCTCTCATCGGTCGCACGGACGAACGCGCACATCCCGACGCTTGAAGCCCAGGTAGGGCGGCGGACCAGCGCATGATACCCTGACGGTGCGGCCCTACTCTGGCACCCACCCTCTCGAGGCCCCGCTGACCCGCCAGACCCCTCCGCAGACTGCAACCTCCTGACGACCCCTCCTCACGACTCGCCCACGACCCTCTCACGACCCGCACGATACCCTCACGCCCCCGGTAACGACACACGATGAGTCACAACGGCACCTCTTCCACCGGCTGCCCCGTCCACGACGTTCTCCCGCACGACCCCGTCCCGTTCTTCTCCAATGGCAACCTCAATTTCAAGGCACACGACGTCGGCTGGCTCGTCTGCGGCACGCTCGCCATCACTGCGACAGTCACGTCGTGCTGGCTGATCAAGAAGCACTTGGTGCGCCCCCCCGCTGCAGCCGGAGCGAAGTAGCGAACTCACGCTCCTTCTTCGACCGGCAGTCCTTCTACTACCACCCGACCGAGCAGCGGCACATCGTCCGCCTCCTCCTCATGCCCGTCATATACGCCATCTGCTCCTTCCTCTCCTATATGCTCTACAAGCAGGCGCTCTACTTCAAGCTCCTCCGCGACTGCTACGAGGCGCTCGTCATCGCCGCGTTTTTCTTTCTCCTCCTCTCGTACCTGTCCAACCCGCCTCCGACGCCGGATAACCCCATCCCCCGGCCATACGCGACAAAGGCGGAGCGCGACGCCCGTCTCCGCGAGGTCGTCAAGGACCTGCACCTTCGCAAGTGGATGTGGCCGATGGGCTGGCTTAAGTGGCGGCCTGCGGGCGGCGGTCCCGGCGAGGGCGAGGTGCGTTCTCTTCTCCGCGGCTCGGACACGCAGCACTCACTCCGCCGCGCGCGCAGGCCTTCCTGTGGTGGATGCGCGTCTGCATCGGTCAGTACGTGATCGTGCGGCCGCTCTCAACGCTCGCGTCCGTCATCGGCGAGGCTTCCGGTGCGCCGTTTCATCCCTTCTTGCGTCGGCGCGGTGCTGACGGTTCCACGAGCGTGCAGGCTACTACTGCCTCGTGCGCCACGCTTTCGTCGTCCTTGCGCCGCTTCCTCCGCGCCCACTGACCCGGTCGGCCGCACAGGCATCGTGGTCGCCCAAGTTTGTGCACGTCTGGTCGAGCGCAGCTATCACCGTCTCCGTCACGGTCGCCATGTAGTGCGTCTCGCGACCTTCTGCCCCGCTCGTTCTCGCGATGTCCCAGCTGACAGGGTTGATTCAAGCGCATAGCTGCGTGCTCCAGCTGTACATGCCGCTCCGCGAGCCTCTCAAGCCGTACCAGCCGGTGCTCAAGGTCTGCCTTCGCGGTGCGCGAGCTGAGCGCGAGCAGGGCTGACCTCCCGCCGGCCTGCAGTTCCTCTGCGTCAAGCTCGTCGTTTTCTTCACGTTTTGGCAAGAGACGTGTGGGTTTCTCCGCTCAGTCCGACGGGTGCAGCCGCAGGCGGAGCTCCTCGCTGACCAACCGTTCGCCCGCAGCCCTCAGCTTCCTCGTCACTCTTGACGTGCGCAGCCCTTCTCCCCCCGCTTCAGTGCCGCATCTCGCTGAAGCCTTCTCACGCCGTCTACAGGTCATCAAAAGCCGCGAGTACTGGACGGCTGAGGAGATCGTCATCGGCCTGTCGGCGCTCCTCTCCTGTGTCGAGATGGTCGTCTTGGCGTTCCTGCACGTCAAGGCCTTCTCCTACCTCCCCTATCGCGCGCTCGCGTCGCCCGTCTCCCTCTCCGCCGACGGCGCCCCGCTTCTCCCCTCCTGCAGCGTTGACTCCGCCGACTTCGACCCCGAGAAGGCGCACTCGTTCGCCTCCTGGTCCGCCTGGAACGCCCGCGTCGCCGCACGGGACGCCTCCCTCGCGCGGCTCGCGAAGCCCAAACTGCCCGCGGGGTTCGATTCCACGACGGGGGCGCCGCCGCGCAAGGCGGACGGGCTCCCGCTCCTGCAGCAGACGCGCAAGTGGCCCGCACTGCGCGCGGCGCTCAACTTTCGCGACCTGTTCGGCGAGATTGGCGAGGAGACGAGGTTCGTCCTCCGCGGCGGGAGGGTTGACGAGACGGCGCTGCTGGAGGCGAGGAGGGGGGACGACCTCGAGAAGGCGTTTGGGGCGAGGCGGCCCGCCTTCGCCAAGCTCGACAGCGGGTTCGGCGAGGATGGCGAGGAGCGCGAGACGGAACTCGAGCGGGACCTGCGCCAGCTCAGGGAGGGTCGGCTTGTGACGAGCGGGCGGGCGAAGGTTGCGCAGGACGGCAGCCTCGTACGCCCCGCCCACGGGCAAGACCCGGCTCGCGTACGCCCTGCGCCGTCGTCGAGTTCCCCCGCGGTATGGCAGTACGGCGCTGTTGAGGAGCCAGTGCAGCCCCCCAGCGGGTGGTGGGGCTCGCTGCGTGCGCTCGGCGCCCGCGGCCATCGCCCGCCACCCATTCAGCACAGGGGGACGTTTGAGCAGCTTCCGCGGGTCGACTACACCGCCGTCTCCGTCAAGGACGTCCCCGCCGTCGTCGGCGCGGACTGGCGCATCCCCGTCCCGCCGCCGCACCGCCTCGGCACGCCGCACGGTGCTCCACTACGCCCGCGCAGCACCCTAAACCCTCCCTCCCTTGAGGCGCCCGTCCCCACCCTCGCGCGCAAGGACCCCTCCTCCGCCTCCTCCGCCGCAACCTCGCAAGACTCGTACTCGCACCTCCCGCGCACGACCCTCCGCCCCGCGTCGTACGTTCCGCCACACCGTGCGACCCCCGTGCCGTCCCCGCCGCCCTTCTCGCACTTCCGGCAGCAGTCGCAGCCCTCCCCCATCCCGACACCCGCGCCCGTGCACAGCGACCGCTTCACGGCGTTCGCGCCCCTTTCATTCGTACGGCGCAGCTCGCCGTCGCATGCGTACTCGCGCAGCGTGCCCGTCGCGACCATGCAGCAGCCATTGTCCACGGCGATGGCGGAACTTGCGCCGCCGCAGGCCACGCTGCCTATGGCGAACCCCGAGTCGCGCCGCTCGCACGGCCTCCCACCCGGAGCGATGCCGCCTCGTGGCTAGCCTCCTCTGCCCCCTACATACCATCGTGAATGCCTTCATGACCCTTTGCTCTAGATATCCGCCTCTCACACTCGTACACTTCGCAGCTCTCCGTCCCTAATCCCGTTGTTGCTCTTACTCTTGCACTTCCTCGCAATGCACTTCGTCACGCAGCCCTTCCTACAACCTCCGCGCCGATGCGTCCTCGTCAGGCGTCCCCGTCCTCGTCCATCTCCTCGTCCGCGTCGTCGAGCGCGAGCCAGAGTGCCTTCTTGACGTACTCGACGAGGCGGGACGGCTGCTGCTGCTGGGCATTGCCGTGCTGCGACGCCTGCGTCGCGCCGCTCGACGCCGCGACTGCCGAGGCGGAGGATGAGGACGACGGCGACGAGAGGACCTGGATCTCGGCTTTGCGGTTGAGGTGGAGCATGTACTCGAGCTCGCGCCTGCATGCTAATCAGCGCTCGTACCCTCGAGAGCAAGAGACGGAAGACGCACCTCCACTCTCCTGGCAGCCCTGCCTTCCTCAGCATCGCGAGCGCCTTGGCCCGATCCGCCTTCGTGAGCGGGAGCAGCTCGTCCCTCCCCACGCCGAGCGCGTCCCACTCGCTCCCCTTGACGCCGAGCCACTGCACGCGCGGGACGACGAGGTTCGCGGCGTCGTGCGCTTGCGAGAAGGAGCCGTGCGCGTAGACGGAGAGGATCGAGAGGCCGTGCGGGTCCGAGTCGACGAGGGCGAAGATGGGGACGCTGTGGGTGCGGGCGGGGCATCAGTGCGAGTGAGGAGCAAGTGGCGAGGACGCACGAGGGGAGCGCGTCTGACAAGCGCTTGAGCAGCTCGCGCGTCGCGAGGTCTGGGTAGCCCTTGCCCGTGAGGAGGATCCCGTTGCCCAGCTCGGCGTCGTCGAGCAGGCTATACGCCGCGAGCGAGTGGAAGACCGCCTGTCCTCGCAAGAAGTCAGCGCATGTAACGGAGTGCGAGGGAGAGCGACGCACATCCTTTTCGATGACAAGGATCCACTTCGGATCGTCCAGCTCGAGGCGGTCGATGGCCTGTCCAGCGGGGATGAGCGCGCCCTGCGTACCCAATCGTCAGCGGAAGGGTGCGAGAATGATGAAGAGAGGCGGCGTACCTGTTCGCCCGCGGCGAGCTCCGAGCCGTCCAGCAGTACGAGCTTGAGCGCGCCGGCAAAGAGGCCCTTGGCCGTAGCGACAACGTTGAGCTCGCTGCGGCGCACTTGCAGCGTCGCGGCAATGTCGTCGATGAGCTGCGAGGGGTCCATCAACGGAGAACTCGTAATGGAGTCGAGAGGGCGTACCGAGTCGACGATGTACTGCTTGACAAAGAGGCCGACGTCGCGGTAGTACAGGTCGCGCTTGGTGCAGACTACGCCGGCCTTGATCCCGTCGAGGACGAGCTCGATCACTTTGAGCAGGCAGGCTGCAGGAGGGTCAGCTCGAGTCGAGGAGTGGAGGCGGGTGACGCTCACTAAGCTCGCGCCCACCCAACCTCAGGTTACCACCATGCCCGTACCTGCGAGGAAACTTGATCACCTGCGTCATCGTTGTCGCGGAGTTGTCTGGTCCAGTCGTGCTGTGTGACAGCGAGACAGTCGGCGAGAGCAGCTTGAGAAGGTCAACCGATACTGCACACCCATTCTTCCCGTCCCGCTTGGCCAGTACGACCGTGACCTTCTGCCAGCCCGGAGTAGGCCGCTTCGCACTCTGCGAGACCGCGTCGCGCGGCTCGGGCGTCACGCTGTCGACGATCTGCTCGACGATCGAGAGGGCGAGGCGTTCAAGCGAGTCGATGATGGCGAGGCTGTTCGCGCGTACATGATCAGCAAGAAGCGACGAGATGGATGGGAAGAGCAAGACGTACCGCCTCTCCTCCGCCGACAGCGGCAGACCCGTCTCCGACGAGACCTTCGAGAGTGGCGCGAGCTGGAAGTACCGCTTGCCGTCCTTCGCCGCCGCGAGCGGCTTGTCCTCCTCCGGCTCTTCTCCCTCGGCCGGCGTCGCCGCGGCGGGCGCGCCATCCGCCGTCTCGTCCAGCTCGTCCCCCTCCTCCGCCCCGACCAGCGCCCCTGCGCCCAATTCGCGGGCATGCTCCGCCTGCGTGCCCTCCCTTTCCGGTTCGCGCACCTCGCCGGACGCGCGCATGCCGGCGTACGGGTCCACGAACCCGAAGAACGCGTCCATCTGCGCCTGCGTCGGGCTCGGGGCGCGGACGGACGGCTCATCGACGGCGTGGGGTGAGCGCGGGCGAGGTGACGGAGTGTTAGACGTGGCGCGCGGGGACTGGGAAAGGGTGCGGAGGCGTTTGAGCGGCGGAAGAGGCGGGGCGAAGGGGGAGCGGCGGGAGGGGGAGCGGGAGGGGAGGGGAGGCGACGACCCTGTGGCGAGGCTAGCCGCGCGCGTGTCCGCCGCGCTCGACGCCAGTGCCTGCGTCTGCGAGTTCTTCTCCACCGGTGTCGGCGACCGCGAGAAGGCGAAGAGCGGTTCATCGAGCGAGTCGATGTCGAGCGGGTCCGGCGTCGGCGGCGACGGCGAGGGCGAGCCGCGCTCCGATGCGGAAGAGAACGAGAGCTCCGGCAGGTTGTCGTCCGAATCGCTCGCGCAGCTGCTCGTCCCGTGGTCGTCGGCGTCGCTCGTCGCCACCTCGCCCTCCAACTCCCCGTCGCTCTCCCCGACCGCAGCCTCGCCGGGGTCGCCACCGTGCTCCTGGTCGTGCTCGGTGAGCATGCTGAACGTCGTGCTCGCGAGCGAGGCGGTGCGCGGCCGTGCGAAGGCGCGGTGGGAGGCGCAGGTGGGCGAGGACGAGCGCTGGTCGCCCCGACGTTGGGCGGGGGCGGGCGCGGGCGGATCGTCCCAGTCGAGCAGGTCGAGCATCTTGCAGCTAGTGTAAAGAGATACGAGGCGGAAAGCGAGGAGAGGGGGGGAGGGCGGGGGACGCCGTCTTCGCGAGCGAGGACGGCGAGCGTCCACAGGAGAAACGAAGCAGGACTGCAGCAAGCGAGTCTAAGAGAGAGGGGAACAACAAGCACAACACGCCTCTGCATTGCCCTCCTTCCCCTCGAGCTCCTCCTCCTCACTTCGAGGTCCCCGTCCCGCTCCCGCTCGGCTTGCCAATTCCGCCGCCCTTGGGCACGATTGAGAACGCGCCCTCGGCGAACCACTTGGCGTTCGCATCGTCGACCTTGCTCCGCATCTTGGACGGGTCGACCAGCTCGAGTCCTGCGCACGAGGCCGGGTCAGCGCGCTCGCGACGAGAAAGGGCGGGAGAGGCGCACCCTGCACGGGGGTGAAGGCGAGCGACGTAGCGAGACCGGAGGTCGCGGTACCCGACGGCGCCTTGATCGAGGCGATGCGGCCCTTCGCCGACTTAGACAGTTTCGCTGCAAGCACACGCAGAGTCAGTCAACGTCTCAGCAGAACCGCGAGCGAGAGAGAACGCACCCTTGCTCCTCGCCTCGGCAACGTTCGCGCGCACGCGCCCGCTCGACGAGCCAATCATGCCCATGCCCTGAACGTCGTCGTACGCGCCGACCTCCTCCTCCGCCTCACCAAACTTGAGACGGTTCTGCAGCTTGCGCAGCTCGGTCTGCGCATACGCCTCCTTCGCCTTGCGGGCACTGCGCGCGACAACATCACGAAGCTCGGTGAGCCTCGGCGCGGAGGACGAGCAGGAGAGCGGACCACGCACCGCTTGCCGCCCCGGCGGTTCTTCTTCTTCTCATCCGGCCGCGGCAGCGCCTTGACCGCCTTGCTCGGCGCGGGCCTCGCCAGGCGCTCCATCTCGCTCTCAAGCTTGCCCCTCATCTCCTCGCCAAACGACCCCGTCGGCGCACTCTTGGCGCTGTCGACGCGCGCCGCGAGCGCGACCTTGGCGCCGACCTTGCGCTGCGCCTTCATGCGGTCTTCGGGGCGCGTCTGCTGCACCATTGGGCACTGGTAGATGAAGCCCGTGTGCAGCCGGTCGACCGAGTGCGCCGCGGTGGAGAAGCCCGTGTTGGCGCGCTTGACCGCGCCGAGGAGCTGTGCGCGCATGAGTGTCAGCTCTATCCGCACAGACACGCGAAGGGGGTGACGCACGTAGATGTTCGAGCTCGGGATGCGGATCAGGCCCTGCAGACCGCCCGCGATGCCGAGGATCTTGGTTGCCGTCTGGGTACCGACGATGGCCGAGATGTTGGGCGCGAGGAGGGTGATGCGCGACTCGACGTATTCGAGAATCTGCGCGGGGGCGCGTCAGCACAGGCAAGCGGGAGAGGGACGGGAGTGGCGCACCGTCCGCTTGGACTGGTCGAGCTTGAACATCATGTCACACGCGCCAGTGACGACGTTCCACTCCTGCTCCGAGAGGCGCTGGCCCTTGGTCGTCGCGGCGGTGACCTTGACGGCCATGACGGAGCCGGAGGGGAGGATGCCGGCGATGTCGCCCTGCAGCTCGGGGCCGTTGCCGAGCGCGAGGATGACGCGGCAGTACGGGAGCGGGGCGGAGACGAGCGAGTCGAGCTCGGGGAAGCGGGGGAGGTAATGGTCGCGGATGAACTGCATGCGGGCAAGCGAGTGTCAGCGGGAGGAGGTGGGGGAGGGGAAGCGGGCGGCGGACCTTGTGCACGACAAGCATCTCGTTGTCGATCTCCACGCTCAGGTTGTTGGCCTGCACGATGAGGTGGTACTCGCTGCTCTCCTGGTCGCTGGCGAGATTGGGGTCGGGATTCTCGCGGTAGTAGTCGATCTTCTGCTCAAGGCGAACGGTGTCAGCCTGCTCCTGCGCACTCCAGAACGATAGAGAGTACGCACCTGGAGCACCTCGCGCATCGTCCTGCTCTCCTGCAGCCGCGCGACCTTTCCCACCTCCGCAACACCCGCGAGATCCATCGCGTTGACCGCGTCCGGGTCGACCTCGTCCGCGGGGCGCACGCCGCCTTCCGGGACGTACGTCTCGCCCGCAGGCACATCCGGCAGCGCCGCGTCGCCCTCGCCCGCTGCGTCGTCATCGCCGCCCGCTGCGCCCTCCGCCTCCTCCGCGCCGTTCGTCGTCCCGCTCGGCCCGGCCATCGCAGCGTCGAGCTCGTCGTCCTCGGAGCCGGAACCGAGGTCGTCCAGGTCGTTCATCAGCTCATCCGCGAGGCTCGTCATGGTGCAGCAGCGGGTGGTGGAGGGGAGAGAGGCGGAGAGGCGCAAGTCACTGAACCTGACTTCTCTCGGAAGTACCGCTTGCCGCGGTTCAAGGTAGCCCTGACCAACTCGTAATGCAGTACAACAGGCGAGCGCGATACTACGGGGACAAGGGGAACTCGAGCCGGCTCCTCAGGCAGAGGTGGGGACCTCCGAGCGCACAAAGCTGCGGCGGTTCAGCAGCGCACCTGCCAAGACACCCCGAGTCAGTACGGGCAGGCGGGAGAAGCGGGGGAACCCGTGAGCAGGAGGAGAAGCCGGCACGCACCCTTGAGCGAGCGGATGTCCGCCTTGAAGTTGTGCGTGACCTCTTGCAGCGCCTTCCTCTCACCCGTGGCAGTCGACGCGCCCGTGGTGCCGTATGCGCCGTACGGGCGGTACGTGTGGAACGTCGACGCGGTGTAGGTCTCGCTCTCGAGGTACTCGTTGAGCGTTACGAGCGAGCGCATCAGCGTCCCCTGCGGCTGGACGAGGTTTGACGGGTTCGTCGACGAGGTGGAGAAGGACGATGGGGCCGTCGCGGCCTTGAGCTCGGCGTTGAGCGACGAGAGCGACGAGGTCACCGGCGCGAGGAGCTGCGGCGGCGGCGGGAGCTGCGGCTGTGGTGCCGCGTCCTGCGCGCCTTCGCCCTCGCCGGCCGGCTCGCCCTTCTCCAGCAACGGCTGCTTCTCCGCCGGCTGCGCCTCGTCGCCATCCGCGCCCTCGCCCGCGCCCACCGCCTCTACCCGCGCCGCCTCCTCCTCCCTCAAGTTCCGCCTGAACTCGATCGCCTCCGCGCCGCCCAGCCGCGCGATCCCCGCCGAGGCCGTGAAGGACTTGAGGGCATCGAAGAGCTTTGAGTAGGCTGCCTCGTGGACGGTGACGAGGCGGGTGCGCGCTGAGGGCGACGAGCAGGCGCGGGTAGATGACCGACTGTGCGTGAAGACAGGGTTAGCGGCATTCACGTACCTGCGAGAGCTCAGAATGCACCTTGTACACCCACGCGACTGCCGCGCCGACAGATCCGCCGATGAAGACGAGGGCGGCAAGCGCGCGGAGGAAGGTCGGGACGGAAGAGTTGGGGGCGTAGGCGGGCGGTGCGGCGAGGTAGACGGGTCCAGAAGAGTAGTTTCGGGGCGGTACGGGCACCTGCACATGCTCCAGGGTCAGCGCTGCGTGCGGAGAGATAGCCGGAGGAGGGGCGGACCGGGTGTGGAGCGGTGGGCGGGGGCGCCGAGTCGCTGGATGCGGCGGGCGGGACACTGGACGCAGAGACTGCCTGCTCTGTGGGCTCTGCGGGTGGTTGCGGTGCTTCCGACATGACGTGCGCAAAGAAGCAGCGAGGGGCAGGAGGGAGAGAGGCGATCGAGGCGAGCACGCTCAACTCGAGAGATGCGATGCAAAGGGTAGAAGTACAGACAACCCGCGTCTACAGACACACGCTAGGGAACGACGGCCACGCCCGCGCTCTTGCAGCTGCCGACAACGCTCTTGGCAATCGCCTCGAGCGAGATGCCGCAGGTGCTCGTCGCGCTGCTTGATCTTGGCAATCTCGTACACGTGCTTCATCGTCAAAGCCCCGCCGGCGCCGTGTTTGGCCGCCCCGCCTCGCCGGAGCCCGTCTCGATGCCGGCCGCCGTCTTGATGAGGTGCATGGTCGGCGGCGTCTTGGTGACAAAGGTGAAGGTGCGGTCGGGCTGGATGGTGATCAGGACGGGCGTAGGGGTGCCGGGGGTCAGGCTGGCTGTTCGTGCTGCTCGCGGAAAGTGGTGGGTCAGCGTGCACCGCCCGTTGAGGAGGGCGAGGAGGAGGGGAGCGCACCGTTGAACTCCTTGACAAAGTCGATGCTCTTGACACCCCTCGCACCGAGCGCAGGACCGACAGGGGGCGCGGCCGTCGCCTTCCCAGCCGGCACTACGAGGCTGCGGGCGAGAGTGCGGGTCGGAAAGAAGTGGGAGGAGGGGACGACGGGGAGACGCGTAATCAGCACGGGCGGAGCGAGGGTGGGGTGCGCTTGAGTTTACCGGACGATCTGGGCTGCTGCCTGTGCTGCCTTGGACATCTTGGGCGGTGCGCGGGAGCGGGACGAGGGCGACCTCTGGCGAAGTCAGAACCGGCACAGTTCAGCGCTCCCTTGCGCCTTAACCTCTTGCGCCTTGCGCCTTGTGCTCCTCCCGCCATCTCGCTCGAACGGCGCCGCGCCGGCTCGCCGCGCCTTTGCTGCTCTCGCCCGCCTCGACGCCGTCGTCCTCGTCGCCCTTCACGCGTCTCCAGCCTCGACGAGACACCTTGCTCACGCGCGCACGGCCCTTCCTCACCTCCTGAGCGACGCTTCCTGTGCGCACCCGCGCGCCAGATCGCAGCGCCTCTCCGTTTGCTCTCGACGCGGCACGATCGCTCTTCCGGGCGATGAGGACGAGGACACTCGATGGCGCCGCTTCGCTCTCTGAGCAGAGGAGGGTTCGCTCGAGCTGACCTCTCTGCCGCCCTCTATCTGAACATGGAGCTGCTGGGAGTGCCGTGCGCCTCGCTTGGTGCAGCGCACCTCGTTCCTCGCGGCCTCGCTCTTCACGCATAGGCGAACGAAGAGCGTGGGCTCTCGTTGGCGAATTGCAGGGCTGGACTGGATGCATTGCAGACGCGTGCGAGTAGCTCTGAGCCTTTGCGACCGCGGTGAGCCGGGAAAGCGGCCGGGAGACGCGGGGGAAGGAGGGAAGAGCGTGGTGAGCGAGCGAGGCGGGGAGGTTGATCGAGGCTGTGCAGGGTCTGTGCGGCCTCGGCGAGTGCTGGAGGAAGTGCTGGCGTGCGTCGGTGGGAGGTGGGTGTGCGTCGGGGACGTCGGCGGGGCACGAGGAATTGCTGGGCGACTGGCTGGGCTGGCTCTGGAGCGACGCGAGGGGCGAGCTGTGCGCACAGTGCGTAAGGCGCAAGAGCACAAGGCGCAAGGAACAAGAGGTTGAACTGTGCCGTTTCCTAGCTCCGTAACCTCCATCTCGAGCGCTTGCTCCTCGACCATCCGCTCCCGCCCGCATAACCCCCACTAGGGACTTGCTGGCTCGCTCGCCGTTCCTTCGCATGCTCTGTCAGCATGCCTGCAAAAGCGCGAACCACCCTGAGCCGTCACTCGCTCTCCTCGCTCCTCATCTCTCTTGAGAAGGAGGAACGGCATTCCAGCTCTGTACCACCACTCGGAAACCCTGTACAACCGCCGTATACTCTGTACACCGACTCAAGGCACGCACACCCCCCAAACCCGCCTCCGCGCCAACCCCTCAGCACCTCTCTGGCCGCTTCTCCAGTTCGGTGAACCACCCCTGCCACTCCTGCTCCGCCTTCCTCGCGCGCGCCCGCTCCTCCAGCGACGGGATGGTCGCCCATGCGGGCCCGCGGCGCGCGGCCGGCCGGACGAACTGCGCGGGCGTCTCCTCCCGCTGCTGCGCGGACGTTGGGGCCGCGCTCCGGGCGAACGGCGGTCGCGCGGCGTTGGCCGCGCCGGCAGCGCGGGCTTTGTCGCTAGGGAGGTGGCGGCAGCGCGGGAGGTCGAGGTAGGCGGGCCGGCGGGGCGGGGTAGGGTCTGCGATGCCTGCGGGAAGACAGCTCGAGGTCAGCTCCGGTGCGTGGACTTGCTCGGAGGGACTGGAGGACTCGCCACTGGGTCCTTTGCTCTCGCTGCTGTCCGAGCGGCTCGCCTGCGCCGCGCCGCGCTTGTTGGGGCGCGGCTGCTTGCGGCACCTTTCATGCTCGCTTTGCCCAGGCCTGCTTCTCGCGCATTCGCCGCGCTCGCTCGCTCGCTTCTCGACCGGGCTCTCACTCCTGAACAGCGGCGCGGGGCTCTTCGCCTGCGCGGCCTCCCTCCTCCGCTCAGCGGGGCGGCACCCCGGCCAGTCCGCCGTCCCGTACGGCACCTTGCGCCGCGTCTCCTTCGGCTGCGCGGGCGTGCGCCCGTTCCGCACGTAAGCCCGCGGCGGCGGCGACGGTGCCTGCGCCGTCGTGGCGTCCCCGGGGAGGGGGCGGCAGGCGACCATGCGCGGATGGGTGGCAGGAGGGGGCGGCTCGAGGGGGACTATATGGGCGGGGAGGGTACAGCGGCGGGGGAAATACAAGAGGTCTCAGAGGAGGGTGGAGTACGAGGACAAGGGGAGGACCTCGCCAGAGTGAGGGGTGTGCGAAAGATCGTCGGGGGCCCGTCAAGGGGGCTCAAGGGGGGCTGCACACCCTACAAGGGGGGTAGGGACCTGCAGATCCCCAAGCACGACAATGGCAGGCCCCTGCGCGCCCGTCGAGGGCGTGCTGCACCGGCAGGGGCTCCGAGAGAAGCCCGAAAGCGGCAGCAGGACTCGTGAGCGGAGCCGCTCGTCGGGATGCGGAAAGGAGGGAGAGAGGCGAAAGCAGGGGGGACTGGAGAGCTCGAGGTCGTGCAGCGCTGACTTCGCTCAAGACGAGCCTGACTCCGCTGGAGACACGCTTGACTCCGTTGCACACACGTTTGAACTTGTTGCAACCCGTTCGAACGTGTCACGAGCGTCGTCCAGCCTGATTCATGACGGGACGCGCTAGCACGGCAGCAGCGGTGCGCGACGATCAGCTCGGGAGCGGGACGGGGAGAAGGAGGTTAGCGTCGAGCAGGGGGCTGGCGGGAGCGGGAAGAGGAGGCTGGGTGCTGAGCGGGATCGTCGCGGTGCTGAGCGGGCAAGACATGCGGCAGCGAGGGGTGCATGGTCAGCTCAGCGTATAGGGAGTGCTGGCGGAGGCGCGGAGAGTACTGCTGGCGGTCGATGACTGCGTTGAGCGTCGAGAGCCGGAGACGGGAGGCGGGAGTCCGCTGGCGGCTCGCCAGCGGGGGCGCGGACGCTCGTCGAAGGGCCGCGGGCCGCTAGAGCAGGGTGCACTCGAGCACTGTATGTCAGCAGGAAGGTCGGAAACGCCTTCTGGGGTCGAGGAGGGTGCGGGAGGCGGGACGAGGGCGTCAGTGAGCAGGACCACCCTCGCCCGCGAGCACGCCTCGGTGCAGCCATCCCCATCCTTTACTCTGAGCGAGTGCGAGAATCCACAGCGTCCACCTGGCGCGGCGAGGCGTGGCGGACGGGTTGAGCGGACGAAGGTGATGAGACCGCAGGGAGGCGAGGGCGGCGCAGGACGGGCTGCTGGTGCGTGAGTTTGCGCTTGAAGCTCGCAGTGGCCTTTGGCGGGTGGCGGATGATTCCGCGCGCCAGGGCGCGAGGGTGCGAGGTCCATTCCGCCCGCCGACCTCCTCGTCCTGCGCCATCCAAGGTGCTGCCGCCGAACTCGCTCCTTTCAACTCGCGCTTGCGTGCAACTGGGGCCGAGTCTCTCACGCCCCCTATCGAGCTTCCCTCGCTGCTTACGATTGCTTCCCGCTCGTTCTCGCGCACATCCTCCCGGGGGACAGAAGACGAACAGCACTGCCTTACAGGCTCGAAGAGGGTAATGCCATGGACGAGGAAGACGAAGGGGGACTGGTACAACACGGAGGACCCAGATCAACGGCCAGCGCAGGGGTTCTATGCACAGTTTTCGCCTCAACTCCTCCTCCTCCCCGCTTACTGCGCCTCCTCCCGCCGCGCCCAGTACGCCGCGTACCCCTCCTCGGGGACGAACGTGAACATGCCGCTATCCGTCTGGACCTGCTGTGACGGCGGCGGGCTCGCTGGGCGCGACTCGACGCTTGGTGCGCGGCTGCGCGCGAAGGGCCCGGCGAGAATCCGCGACCAGTCCTCCTCTGCGGCCGCACCATCGTCGACGAGGGGTGGAGAGAGCGGCGCCGCGGCGCGGGCTGCGGCCAGCGCTTTGCCCGCTGGCGAGAGGGGAGGGGTAAAGATGGCAGTGTCGGGGAGTGGGGAGGCTGAGGGCGTGGGAGAGGCGGGCCGGCTGGAATGTTCCTGCTTGCAGGTGATGTAGTCGTCCGCCTCGAGCTTGACGGTCGCCTTGGGCGGCGACGACGGCGGGGTGAGGACGGCGGAGGAAGCGGGAAGGGGGATGGATGGGGAGCGGTTGTAGTTGCCGAAGAGGACGTCCGCCGCCGCTGTTGACGGAATCCACGGCTTGATGTCGCTATGGGCGGACGCATCGCCCGTCGAGTCGGCTTGCGGGATGGACCGCGAGAGGAACGGCTTGTCTTCGACGGGGGCGACCTTGACCGGCGCCCATTCGGCATTGCCGCCGCATGGCTCCGGCCAGCACTGCAGCGCGTCGCTCGCCGCCTCCTTGCTCTTGCCTGCAGCGATGCTGATGGGCTTGTCCTCGACGAAAGGCGTGAGCATGTCGCACAAAGAACCCTCCTCCTCATCGAGACCACAGAGCCCGAGGCTGTTGCTGGCGGCGGGCTGGTCCACGGTGCGGCGCGCCAGCCCCTTCTTCGTCTTGGCGAGGGCGACGCGGCGGCGTACCTCGTCGTGCTTGTCCTTGCCTGAGAGGGTGACTTGGTTGCGGCGCAGGCGGATCCGTAGCTCTTCCTCCTTGCGCGCCGCTCCGCCGCCAACGGCCCACATGTAGGGCGCGCACTTGTCCTTGCTGTTGGAGCCGGGGTTGCCCCCGCCGTAGAGCCCGGCCATCTTCATCTTGTCGGGTTTGGCGTCCTTGCGGTCGCCGGTGCGAGACCGCGCGCAAGCGGTTGTCGCGTCGACCATGGCCGGAGCTTGTTGACGGCGAGGAGCGAACATGGAGTGGGTGAGAGGGCGTCGGCGGGAGGTGGGTAGGCGGGAGGACAACGCAGTCGAGTTGTGCGGGGTAGGAGCTTCTATCGCCGGAGCGATTGCAGGTGCTCAAGGGGTGCGACGCGAGGGCAAGGGTGTGTGTCGCGGGCGTAGCAGTGCGAAGAGGGTGTGCAGGGCTACGAGGGAACAGGTACGGCAGGCAGGAGGTGAGTTCGTCTGCTCGGGATGGCGGGACGTCTATCAAGTCAGACGGCGCGACTGCCTCGACGTACGCTGGGTTCGCAGATCTCGCGAGACGGCGGTGTGCTCAAGCGCCAGGCGTACGAGACGCAAGGCTGCCTTTGTCCACAAGGTGGTGGTCGCGAGGAGGTGCTCCGGGCGACGACCAGCGGTATCTCTGCTCGGTTCTCGACGATAGAGGCTTTCGCGGTGACTACGACGAGGTTCTACACAAGTGTTTCGATGGATTCGAGTGTGCAGAGAGGCAGAACGCGAGCGAGGGGTCTCGGGTCCAGAAAGTGATGGGAAGGAGGGAAAGAAGCGAAGCGCGCCTCCCGCACCAGTTCGTCCCGCTTTCCCGCCTCCCCTCGAGCGTCCCATGACTCCGTCCTTGTCCTCCTTCCTGATCCGCGGATCCATCGTGCGCGAGCAGAAGTGCACTGAGAAGCGAGTCGTTGCGCAGGAGGAGTCTCGCCGCGATGATTGCGCAGTACTGTACTTGGTGATAGCGCGAAGGAGGCTCCAAGTGAGCACACGCACGTCAAGAGCCCGCATTTGCAGCTGGTCCGAGGACAAGCCGAGGTCGACGAGGTGCCCGCCAACTTCCCCCCTCGACGTCGTCCCCTCACCCTCGCTCTTCTCGCCGCTCGCCAGACAGACGCTGCAGGTGCTCGCTAGACCCGGAGGCCGCCGCTCGAGCTGCACACGCGTCACCCGCGCTCGCCGACCCTCCCTCCAAGCGCTCGCCGTCTTCGCAGCTTGGCCCCGCCGTCACCCGCATCCCGCATCGCCTGGCAGGGAGCCACTGCCTCGAGTGAGGTCGAACTCGCACCTACGCCTACTATCGAGCACGGCAAAGCCAGCAGCAGCCGCCGAGGCTCCCTCCTCCTCCTGCCTCCGGCTCCTCCGCCGCCTCGCCCTCGCCGCGCCCAGCGAACATGGCCTTCAACGGCATGAGCTCCGTCCCTTCGGTCTCGCAGCGCACCCTCGCCATCACCGCGACGCAGTTCTCGTCGTTCGCGACTCCCGCCATCACCGTCCCCTTCCCCTCCGTCTACGCCGGCCAGACGCAGATCCCCTTCGCCTTCTCCGGCACTGCGACGTGGGCTGCCACACGCGTCCCCACGACCATCGGCGGCGTCGCCGCGACCGCCGGCGTGCACTCGATCAACTCCGAGGCGAGCGCCGCCGGGTACCGCACTCACGACTACGGCAACGGCGGCGGCGGCGGCGGGTGGCCCACGTGGGCGACGGCGGTCATCGCCGCGTGCGGAGGCACCGCGCTGATCCTCGGGATCCTCGGGCTGTACTGCTGGCGGCTGCGGCGGAAGCAGAAGGCGCGGAAACGCGCCGCCGCCGTCTACGCGCACGGCGACGAGGGGAAGAAGCGGCGGCGGATGACGAAGCAGGGCGCGGCGTACACGGAGAAGGCTGTGCCCGCACGGGATAGTCAGCGGCGGTCAAGGGCGGGCGTGGCTGCGGGCAGTCACCCTCGCTCCGGCCGCACGTCCATCTCGCCGAGCCAGTCGCGCAAACGCGGCCCGCAGTACGACTACCCGCCGCCCATACACACTCAGCTGCCCGACTCGCCCTCCAACATCCGCTCGCGAGACCTCGCCGCACTCGGCATCAGCCGCCCCACTTCTGCCGCCCCCTCCGCCCGCCGGCAGCGCGAGCAGGACCTCGCCTCGCACCCGAACGCCTACCCATCCGACGCGCCCGTCTACCCGCAGTTTGCGGTCCCGCGCAGCTCGCGCGATTTCTCCGGCTCGTCGCAGAACGGGCTCCTCGCCGCGGGTGCACCGTTCGCCTACCAAGAGGGCGACACGCGCCTCTCGAGGCACTCGACTCCGCCTCCCCGTGCGCCAAACACGGCCTGGGGCGAGTACGACTCGCCAGGGCAGAACGGGTCGCCGGCTCACCTGCTTGCGCGCGGCGATGGCTACGGCTCGGTCGAGCAGGACACGCCGAGGAGCAGCCTGACGATGTCGACGCGCGGGACGGGCGGCGCGCCGTACCGCTGGGACCAGGACCCGGACCTGAGCAGCCACATGCCCGACGCGGGCGCGGTCAGCGCCGCGTTGGGGAGGGCGATGCTCGGCCCGGGCAGCGCGGCGCACGAGCAACCCGTCGGCCTCGCGTACGGCTCGCCCGACGACGCGCACTGGGCGAACGATTCGTACGGGTCGTCGGCGCACGGATACGGCGGCGGGTACACGCAGGACCTCCGCCGCTCGACGACACCGACGTACCCTCCTCCCGCCTCGACTTCGGCAACCTCGCGCGCGCCGTCCCGCCAGGCGCAGCTTGACTCGGGACGCGCGTCGACGTACGTCCCGAGCCACGACGGGCACCGTCTGCAAGCGCCGCCGGGTCAGCAGCGCTCGACGACGCCGCTCGGTGAGCCGTTCCCGTCCGCGGCGGCGGGCGGGGCGGGCGTGCTGGGCGCGCCGGTCGCATACGGCGGCGGCGGGAGGGCGGAGCACGGCCGCACGGACAGCGCGGCGTCGGCGTCGGGGAGGAGCAGGAACTACAGCCGGGCGTCGACGTACGAGACGGCGGCGGAGTCGGACGTAGAGGACGACGGGTACGCGACGCCGTCGAGGGCGTATGCGCGGTAGACGGGTCTCTCTTGCTGTTCTTGTTGTCCTCGCCCCCTCGTCCTTCCCTCGCACCCGTGTCCCGACTAGATCCCCTTCCGGTCTCCTCCTTTAGCAGTCTTGGTCTTATTGTCGTATCGCTTGCAACCTACAGACACTCTCGCGCTCTCTAGGATGGCGCAGGAAGAGAGTCGCGGTGGTGATGACCGATGCGAGCGGAGGGCGCCACACCTTCGCCGCCGACTCCCGCCGCGTCCCGCCTTCGCAGCCATGGTGAGCTCGCTGAGGTTGCGCTGAACGCCCCAGCGATGGCGCTGACCCGCTCGATCGCGCCCGCAGTCTACCGCATCCCGCCGCCGCCTCGGTTCGTCGCCGTTCCCTCGACCTCGCTCCCTCGGCTTGCTTGCCGTCGGTGGAGCTGCGTGTCGGCTGATAGGTTAGACAGCATGATGACGAGCCACGCTGACCTCCTCTCGCCCCGCAGTGCGTGACTTCAAGAAGCTGTCGTCCGACCCGCCTGGCGGTATCTCGGGCGCTCCCTGCGCGGACAACATCATGGTCTGGAACGCTGTCATCTTCGGGCCCGGTGCGTATCCCCCTGCGGCCGAGCGCGGAGCCTGGGATTAGGCGCTTACCTCGCACCTCACCCTCTCCTCCTCATCCTCCTCGGACCTCGCGATCTCGGCCCTCTCGTCCCCCTGCGCCCTCCGCCCTGCACACGCAATCGCACATCACAGCGGAGACGCCCTTCGAAGACGGCACCTTCCGCCTCGTCCTCACCTTCGACGAGTCGTACCCGAACAAGCCGCCGGTCGTCAAGTTTCTGAGCAAGATGTTCCACCCGAACGTCTACGCCAACGGCGAGCTCTGCCTCGACATCCTCCAGAACCGCTGGAGCCCGACGTACGACGTCGCGGCGATCCTGACAAGCATTCAGAGCCTGCTGCACGACCCGAATCCGAACAGGTGCGTCCGGCGTGCGGCGAGTCTCTGCAGAGTTACACGCTGACCAGCGCGTGCTTTCAACCTCCCTCTTCGCCCGGCTCCGCCCTGCCGCTTCGCCACACTCACGCCGCCGCCCCCACCCGCCCCCGCAGTCCCGCCAACGCGGAAGCCGCGCAGCTCTACCGGGACAACAACAAGGAGTATGTCAAGCGCGTGCGCGAGACGGTCGAGCAGAGCTGGGTCGACGAGGACATCCCTGCTTAGGGTGTGTGGACCGGCGAGGGAGGAGGAGTGGGGTGGGAGGTTGTCCTTTGTAGCTACTTGTTCGGTCCGCTTCCGGCTTGACTGGGTTTCGGCTCTTCACACCATCGTTGTAACAACTCGCACACGCTTCTATCCTACTTGAGCGGTGTCCGAGGCAGCACGGACGGGTGCACGCTTACCTTCGATGGAGCTCTCCTCCCTCCGCCTATCGCTCGCGCACGGGCGACACCGACGGCAACGACTGGACTGCATCAACAACCTGCACGCCCTCCTCCGCCTCACACCTTCAGGTCCTTCCCAAACTCCTCCAGGAGGTCCTTCCTCGTCGACGAGCTTCCTCGCGCGGACGAGCATCCGCTCGATCCCGTCGAGACCTGCGCCTCTTCGTCAGCGTGCGACGGAGAACAGGGGAGGGGAGGGGACGTACCGCGGTTGAGCTGGTCCATCTCGGGGCCGAAGGAGAGGCGGACGAAGTGGTTGCAGGGCGAGTCCATGAGGTTGCGGCTGCGAGTAGCGATGATCGTTAGCGGCGGAGAGAGAGGACGGAGAATTGAAGCGTACCGGTGAGAGGGGTCTATGTAGGGAAAGAGGGAGCGAGAGTGAGGCGGTCAGACCGGTAAGCTGGCAAGGGGAGAAGACGACGCACTCAGGTCGAAGAACTGCCCAGGCCTGTCCCGTCATCACATGCGTACGAGGTCAGCCTCCTGCCCTCAGAACGGACGGGATGGGACGCACACGACGATGACCTTCTCCTTGAGCGCCTCCTCGAAGAAGACGAGCCCCGAGTCAAGCGGCGCGGGCAGGTCGGACAAGTCGAGCCAGACGTAGAACGTCGCCGTCGGCGGGTTCTTCATCGCGAAGCCCATCTTCCGCAGGCGGTCGACAACGTAGTCGCGCTTCTGGCCAAAGTGGCGCTGGAGCGCGAGGCGGTCCTGCTTGACGAGCGTGGGGTCGAGCAGCGGCAGGGCGGCGACCTGCAGGACGTGCGACGCGCCGCCGTCGAGGAAGCCGCCGCTCTGGCCGAGGGCCTTGATGAGCGACTCGGGCCCGACGACCCAGCAGACGCGCCAGCCGGGAAGGCGCCAGCACTTGGTCATGCCGTTGATGAGGATGACCTGCGCGCGGATGCAGTCGTGTCAGCTAGTCACGGTAAAAGAGGAGAACGCGTTGCGGGCAGCAAGAAAGGCGAGACGCACGTTGTCCTCGTTGACATCGTCGACGAACTCGGCTGCCGAGACCTGCGCCTCGCCGAGGTCGTACAGGTACTGCTCGTAGACTGCGCCAGTAGGGCCATGTGAGCGACGTCGATCTCTTCGAGAAGGACCTCTTCAACGGCGATACGCAGCCAGGTGAGCGCGACGCACACTCGTCGAGAACCATCGTCGTCCCCTTCCTCGACAGGTCGACCATGCGCTTGAGCTCCTCGCCGTGGATGACCTGCCCAGTCGGGTTGTGCGGGTTGCTGAGGAAGAGCGCCGAGATGCCCTGGTCGTGGATCATCTCCTCGAGGCGGTCGACGTTGAGGTGGTAGGCGTCGTCGGGGCGGAGGGTGGCGGGGATGGGGACGAGGCGCTTGAACGAGGAAAGAAGCTGGTCGTAGCTGGTGTACTCCGGCACGCTGCGAGACACGGCAAGGGCTGGGTTGTCAGCGTTCTGAGCGAAGGGCGGCAGGGCGGAACGAGAAGCTTGCGTGTAGGAGACGTAGACGTCGCCGATCACGCTCGCAACGCGCGTCAAGCCTGCTCGGCTGTGGGCGGGCGTAGAGGTCAGCATCCGGGGAGTGAGCGAGCCGACACGTCCTACGCACCCGCCGGGAACGATGCAGACGTTGTTGGCGGTGCTGCAACGTGTAAGGTCAGTCTCCATCGCGCGCGGGGTAGAGGAGTGGGCAGCACGCACTACTGGCTCTCCTTCCCCTTCCTGTACGTATCGTTGTAGTACGCCGCAACCGCCGCCCTCAGTTCCTTCACGCCCGTCGTCGGGGCGTACTCGTTTACGTCCGTCCCGGCCTGCGCCGACAATGCCGAGAGCGAGATCGTGTCCGGCCGTGCGGACCCGCCAGGGATGTGGCCCACTTCGGGCGCGCCTTGGCCCTGCGTGGGAGGGGGAGGTGAGCGGGCGCCGGGGGCGGCGAGAGGAGGAACGCACGAAGTTGGCCCACTACGCACACAGGATTGTCAGCCCTTCGCTAGCTACGGAAGAGCGAAAGAACGCACCTCGGGATGCCCCTCTTTCCATCCATTGGCCATCGCGCGCTCGCTCACGTAGAGGACGCCGGTTGAGCCGGGCGGGACGATGCCGGGCACGTCGTGCGCCGTCTTGCCCTCGGTGTGGCGCTCATGGCCCGGTACTGCTGACGGGTCAGTTACGACAGCGAGTGAGTGGAGCGCGAGAGGGCGCACCCGACCGGTACAGCTGAGGGACGGCGAGATCGTCAACCACTGCGCGCGCCAGACCGAGACAGGGTAGAGCAAGTGCACCTTGTGCGCCTCTGAGCTGTCCTCGTCTGCGCGGTGCGAGGCGAGCGAGAAACAGCGTCATCAGTCGGTGCGAGGTGGGGGAGCGGGGGAGGACGGCGCACGGCGAGGCTGCTTCTCTGCATCATGCTCGAGCTGCTGGACGGGCTTGTCGGACATCGTAGAGCGTGTCTGAGGCTGTAAGAAGTGGAGCGGAGGTGAAAGGGAGGAGGCGTCCTCGAGGAGGGCGTGCCGACGTCGACAACCCGCAGCGCCATCGAGCTATTCTGGGACGCACGAGATGGAGCAGACACTCGCGAAAGCAGACAACCCAAAGGTACGCAGGAGGAGAGCTCGCTGTTCTCGCTACTCCCACCTCTCGAAGGACATCCTTCCACAGCGAAAAGCAGTTGCACGCGCACCCGCCTCATAAAGTGCATATTTCCCTCACACCGGCCTCCGGCGGCATCGCCATCCCCGCTAAAGCGCGTCCACCGCCCGCGCCGGTACTCCTCGCAGAAGTTGCCCTCGCTGCCGCACTGGGGGCAGTCCGGGGACAGTTGCACCCCGTTCAGCACGTCGGGGTCGCTCCAGAGGACGTCAGGGTTTAGTCACGCCGCAGTGTCTCGATCTTGTGCACGCACGTCCAATGAGGGAGGGGAGCCAGCGAAGGGCATGCCGGGAACGGCTGGGGGAGGGCAGAACGGCCTCGTGCGGGTTGGCGTGGAGCTTCATCGCGCCGACGAGGCGTGTGTGTGCATCGAATTCCGCTCGGCGACCGGTGCGACGCCTGTGAGGTCGACGACCTCGAGCGGGCTCGCCGCGAAGGGGGCGGCGGGAGAGTGGAAGACGCAATCGACCTGCATCCACACCTGGAGCGAGTCCAAGACCTCCCAGCAGCACTCAGCGAGCGAAAGACCGACGATGGCTGCTTGACATCAGCTGGCAGGCGGTCCACGGGCGAGATGGCGGACGAGGAGATGAGGGGGAGTTGAGGAAGCGGGAGAGTGCGACAGGGCCCGGGGGAGAGCGGGAGTTGTTCGCGGCGGCTGATTGAGACAATTGAGCCCCGTAGAACTAGTCAGCAGCTGGGCTGACCGTGTGTGCAGCGGGAACGACGAGGCGACAAAGGAGGACGAGGCGGGGCCGCTCCCGACGACGAGCCACTCGCCTCGCTCGCGCTAGAGGCAGAGTCGATCCGCTCAGACGCTTGCTCTACTCCCGCTGCAGCGCACCCGCGCCAGCTCGAATCTCCCGCGCCTCGAGCCGCCCCGTCGCGGTTGACATCTCCTCGACGAATACGCCCAACCTTGCCCCCACAGATCCACGCCCGCGAGGGATGACCCAGTCGCTCAAGCAGTCCACCCTCCAGTTCTCTCCCTCGGGCCAGGTCGCCGTCTCGCACGTCGAGGCCCGCGCCACCTCCCGCTCCCGTCCCCGTCCCTCCGCTCCGGCCGGCAGCCCCTCCGCCAGGCCTACGTCGACCCGAAGAAGCCCCCGAAGACCAGGACGGTGCCTCACCGACGGCGAAGCGGTCTCGGCTGACGAGGACGACCCGCTCTCGAGCCCCGCGCCCGCGAAGACAGCGCTGCCATCGCCGTCGAGAGCACCGACAGTGACAGCGAGGTCCACGCCACGCGGTCCTCGTCGCACAACAAGAAGCGCAGCCCGGTGCGTATCGTGCTGAGCGACGGCGACAACGACGACGAGCGTCCCACGCAGCCCAAGGCCGCTGCACCCGTGCGTTCCCGCCCCCTCCTCTGCGCAAAGTGCGCAGGCTGACTTCACGCCCCGATGCACCACCACCAGCCCGCCCCGCGCCCCGCATCCAAACCCGCAAGCGCCTCCCCGCTCAAGACCTCCCACCGCCGCTCGCGCTCGACCTCCGTCTTCGAAGGCGTCATCATCCACCAGTCGCCCAAGCCGCGCCGCCCCGCGGCTGCAAAGGCCGGGCCCTCGCGCCTCTTCAAGCCCGCCACGCCGAGCGCGCTGCGCGAGGAGGAAGAGGAGGACAAGCCCTCCGCCGCTGCCGCTGCGGGGGCCGCGAGCGACTCGGACGACGAGCCGATCCGCCCGAGCCAGCGCGCGCGGAAGGGCCCGCGCGCGAGCGCGGCGAAGGGGAAGGTGAAGGGGAAGAAGCGCGCGGCGCCATCCTCGTCGTCTTCGTCGTCGTCGGGGTCGCCCTCGGAGGAGGACGAGGACGACCTCCCCGTCCCCTCGTCCATCGCCGCGGACAACGCCCGGCTCGCGTCCAAGCGCGAGCAGCGGCTGCAGGACGCGGCGCTGCGTTCGAGCTCTGGCGGCAAGGGCGCGAAGAAGAAGCGCCGCGTCGACACAAAGCGCAAGCTCGCGGCACTGAGCCAGGGGAGGCGCGACCGCCGCAGCGCGGACGAGGAGAGCGAGAGCGACTTTGTCGTCGGGGACGGGGTCGTGGATTACGACACGGCGGAGGATGAGGACGGCGCGCCGGTCAAGCGGAGGAGGGACAGGAAGGGGAAGGGGCGCGCAGGCGACGAGCAAGAGGAGGAGGCGAGCGATGAGCCCGTGCGCAAGCCGGCGCAGAAGAAGAAGAAGCGCGCGGCGAAGGAGAAGTCGCGCGAGGAGGTGCAGCGCGAGCTGCTCGCGACCGACTCGGAGGAGGAGGACGTCGGCCCCTCTAAGCGGCGCAAGAAGGCCTCCTCGTCGGCATCGTCGAAGAAGAAGAAGGACAAGAAGGGCAAGGGCAAGGAGAAGGCGCCGCGGAAGAAGCGCCGCCGCGTGCGAAGCAGCGACGATGGGGACGACGTCGACGACGAGCCGGACGACCTCGAGATCCTCGACGAGGTCACCGTGCGCGAGGAGAGGTTCCGCGCGCGGCAGGACAAGTCGAGCCGGTTCGCGCAGCTCAAGGCGGCGCGCGAGCGTGCGTTCTTTCCCCCTCCTCGTCGCTCTTGCCAGACGCGCACTGACCTGGCTCCCCGCCGTATGCAGAGCGCGCTGCGAAGAACAAGGGCGTCGTGCTCGATTCGGAGGACGAGACGCCCCCGCCGCGCAGCCAGCTCAAGGGCAAGGGCAAGGCGGGGGGCAGGGAGCACCGCCCTTCGCCGCGCTACCTTGGCGCGGCGCAGGACGAGTCGTCCTCCGACTCGGACTCGTCCTCGGTGACGGACTCGAGCTCGTTGTCGGGCCAGACGGACCTCAGCGAGGACCTCGAGGGGTTCATCGTCAAGGGCGGCGCCGACGCCGAGGGCGCCGCCGAGGTGAACAAGCTGCGCGAGTCGATCCGCGAGCAGAGCCAGGGCCTGCGCTTCTACGTCAAGCAGTACCTCGCGTACCTCGTGTACCTCATCCTCGACCCCGAGTGCGACTGGCTCGAGGTGAACGAGGAGTGGAAGATCGCGCACGAGCGCGTCCACACGCACTTGCGCGATTTGCTCAACTCGCTCGTTGGCAGCTCGGCGTGGAAGGTGCGCCACTCGCGCGCTCGCTCTCCCTTTCTGCAGCGCTCGACTCACGCTCGTTGCGCTCCCGCAGGTCAAGTTCAAGCACGCGGTCGACACCCGCCCGGACTGGACGCTTGACGAGCTCGCCCCGGAGGAGAAGGGCAAATCCTGCGGTGCGCCTTCGCTCCCCCTCTCTCCCGCCGTGCCCGCGCAGCGCTGATTTTCTCCGCCCACAGATGCCTGCATCATGGGGCGGCAGCGGCACTCGACCTTCGTCGCGACCGTCTCGGTACGCCCAGCGTACCGCTCCTTCACCCCCTGCCGCGCTAACCTTTACGCCGTCCACAGGGCCCCAAGTATGACGCCAAGACGCTCCGCCCGATCCTCGCCGAGGACGACTCGAGCGACTCGGACAGCGTCGACTCGTTCTCGGAGGACGAGGGGCGGCCGCCCGTCGAGAAGACGTACGAGTTCAGCCGTGCGTCCCGCTCCCCCCTCTACTTTCCGGCGTTCGGGAGAGAGAGAGAGAGAGGGCTGACTGGCGCGGACACGCAGTGGGCAACTCGTGCGCGGGCCGCGCACAGGTGTACCACCAGCTGCGGCACTGGGCGTACGAGACGCGGCTGCGCCTCCTGGACAAGCTCGCGGGGCTTCGGCGCGCGGTCGAGCCCGAGAAGGATACGCGGGGGATGAGCCGCGAGGAGCAAAGGAGGGAGCGGAAGAGGGTCGGGCGCGAACGCGCCGAGGAAGCGGGGAGGCTGATCGAGGTGCTCGAGCAGAACAAGGTGATGGGGAATGTGCGTCGCGCGGCTCCTCCTCGTACACTCCCCGCGCGCGCGTGCTGACTGCGAGGGGAGCGACTGCCTGCAGTTTGCCTCGAAGCTTGTCGACGAGATCGAGAAGGCGCAGAACGCGTTCGCAAACGCCAAGTAGTCTCGGCGGTGGTCCCCGCCCTTCTTGCGTGTACGGAAATGTTGGTGTAACAGCTTGCCTTTCCTCGGCGCAGCACGAGCGAGAGGTCCTTCGGAAGGTCAAACCGTGCTCGCCGCGCTCACGCATCACCAGCCCGACTTCTCGCCGAGGTCGCGCTCAGCAATGTCCTCTGTAACTCGAGGCAGCTCGAAAAGAACAGGCGGAAACCTCGGAAGAGAGGGAGTCGCTCCCAGACTCGCCTTTGCAACCCGCGCACATCTCACAAGAACAGGACACACGCAGGTGATGAGTTGCGAAGATGTGTGATGGTGTATTCCCAGTGTAGTGTACGAAACAATTGCTGACTGATTCCCTTTGCGAAATGCTGGTTTTGAGGCGCCGCCCTCGTTGCCTCCTCTCCTCTCTTCCCCTCGGGTCAACGGGTTGGAGCGCCTACTCGTTGAGCTTGGCCAAGATCTCCGAGTCGCGGAAGAGGTGGTACTCCTGTCCGCGCGAGAGACGTCAGTGCTGCTCCGAGGAAGCGAAAGCAGGCGGAGATGGAGGAGAGCGCGCAGGCGATTCACGCCCTCCGCCTCGCCCAGCCGCGCCCGCCTCGCGTAGTGTAACGAGCGGAAGAAACGCACCTCGTCGCCGACCTTGACAGGGACGCCGCCAAACGCGGGGAGGACGACGCGGTCGCCCGCCTTGAGCGAGACGGGTGGAGCGAGGCGTCCTTGCGGGTGCGCCGGGGCCGACGGCGAGGACGGTGCCCTCGGGAGGGCCCTGCGACGCGGCCGACGGGAGGTAGAGCCCGAGGCGGTCTTCGGCTCGGAGCGATGCCGGGTGGTCGCGCAGTGTGCGGGTGGAAGGAGAGCGGAGGGACGGGGTGGGGCGCACCTCGACGACCTTTGCGCGCTGGATGAGGACGCGGTCGAGGAGCGGGGCGAGGGACTTGATGGACTTGATCGAGAGCGACTGCAGGTAGGAGGATCGAGGAGGAGGAGTGAGGCGAGGTGAGCTCGGAGCAGAGGAAGGAGAGAGTGGGAGGGAGAGCTTGCCATGGTTCGACGGTAGCTGGAGAGACTCGGGGAGATGCAGGAGAGGGAGAGGCCAGGGATGCACTCGCGGGGTGGAAAGTCGAGGAACGGCGCGAATCGAGGCGACCCTCCGCGGCGAGCCGGATCCTCTCCCGCTCCTCCCGCCCCTCCCCGCCAAGTCCAGCCAAAGCTGCCATGCTCCGCTCCACCGCCGCTGCCCGCCGCGCCATCCCCGGCGCACACACCCAGGTCTCCGCCCGCCGCTTCGCCCACAAGGTCCGCTGCCGTCTTGCTCCCCTCCCCCGAGGACAACCCGCTCACCCCCGCGCCACTGCACGCAGGAGCTCCGCTTCGGCAACGAGGGTCGCCAGGCCCTCCTCTCGGGCGTAGACATTCTCGCAAAGGCCGTCTCTGTCACCCTCGGACCCAAGGGCCGCAACGTGATCATCGAGCAGCCCTTTGGCGGCCCCAAGGTGCGCTTCCCGCCCGGCAGAAAGTCCCACCAAGTGCTCACGAACCCCGGTCACACACGCAGATCACCAAGGACGGTGTCACGGTCGCCAAGAGCATCACGCTCAAGGACAAGTTCGAGAACCTCGGTGCCCGGTGCGTCTGCTTCTCCTGCGCTAGATCTCACCCGCAGAGACTGACGGGAACGATGCGCGAAGCTTGATCCAGGACGTCGCGAGCAAGGCGAACGAGGAGGCCGGCGACGGCACCACCACCGCCACTGTCCTCGCACGCGCCATCTACTCCGAGGGTGTCAAGAACGTCGCCGCCGGCTGCAACCCGATGGACCTCCGCCGTGGCTCGCAGGCCGCCGTCGAGGCCGTCCTCAAGTTCCTTGAGGCCAACAAGCGCGCCATCACCACGAGCGAGGAGATCGCCCAGGTCGCGACCATCTCGGCCAACGGCGACGAGCACGTCGGCAGCCTCATCGCGCAGGCGATGGAGAAGGTCGGCAAGGAGGGCGTCATCACCGTCAAGGAGGGCAAGACGATCGAGGACGAGATCGAGGTCACCGAGGGCATGCGCTTCGACCGCGGCTACATCTCGCCGTACTTTGTCACGGACGTCAAGTCGCAGCGCGTCGACTTTGAGAAGCCCCTCATCCTCCTCTCGGAGAAGAAGATCTCGCTCATCCAGGACATCCTCCCCGCCCTCGAGACGGCCGCCCAGGCGCGCCGCCCGCTCCTCATCGTCGCCGAGGACATCGACGGCGAGGCCCTCGCTGCGTGCATCCTCAACAAGCTCCGCGGCCAGCTCCAGGTCGCGGCCGTCAAGGCGCCCGGCTTTGGCGACAACCGCAAGTCGATCCTCGGCGACCTCGCCATCCTGACGGGCTCGACCGTCTTCACCGACGAGCTCGACATCAAGCTCGAGAAGCTCTCGCCCGACATGCTCGGCACGACGGGCTCGGTCACCATCACCAAGGAGGACACGATCCTGCTCAACGGCGCGGGCGAGAAGACGCTCATCCAGGAGCGCTGCGAGCAGATCCGCTCGGCGATGAACGACGCCGCGACGAGCGACTACGACCGCACCAAGCTGCAGGAGCGCCTCGCCAAGCTTTCGGGCGGCGTCGCCGTCATCCGCGTTGGTGGCTCGTCCGAGGTCGAGGTCGGCGAGAAGAAGGACCGCTACGACGACGCCCTCAACGCGACCCGCGCCGCCGTCGAGGAGGGCATTGTCCCTGGTGGTGGCACGGCGCTCCTCAAGGCGTCGCAGATCCTCGACGACGTCGTCCACGACAACCTGTTCGACCGCAAGCTCGGCATCAACATCATCCGCCAGGCGCTGACCAAGCCCGCGCGCACGATCGCCGAGAACGCGGGCGAGGAGGGCTCGGTCGTCGTCGGCCAGCTCCTCGAGAAGTACTCGGGCGACTTTGAGATGGGCTTTGACGCGGCAAAGGGCGAGTACGTCAACATGATCCAGGCGGGGATCCTCGACCCGCTCAAGATTGTCAAGAACTCGCTCGTCAACGCCTCGGGCGTCGCCTCGCTTCTCTTCACCACCGAGGCGTGCATCGTCGACGCGCCCGAGGACAAGGGCCCCGCCGGCGGCGCGGGCGGCATGCCCGGCATGCCCGGCGGCGGCATGGGCGGCATGTTCTAAGCGTGGCGTCCTCCCCTCTCTCCCTCTCTAGCACCTCTATCGCATTTCGCACCCCCTCCCCCGTGTTCTTGCATCCTCCCCCACTCCTCCCTCCTCCGCCCGCGGCCGCGCGCGGGGGATTGTACCACCAGTAGCTACTCCCCCTCTCTCGCTCACACATAAGGAATCGTCAAGAGGTCTGTTCTTACGTTGCACCGCGTCTTGCGTCCCCCGTGAGGAGTGAGAGTGAGGGTCCGAATATGCGCGAGAGGGGCCGCTTCCTGGAGGGGCGGGAAGTGACCCGGACAGGTAGAGCTAGGGATGGCAACATTGCACGGCGGGAGGCGGTACAGGAACGACGAGTGGGGTTGCTTGCGGTGTGGGTCGTGTGCGCCCGTGAGCGCGCGAGGGCGGAGGAGGCTAGTACTGTATCCGGATCGCGACGGCGAGGATGGTGACGACCACCGAGTCCTGCGCTCGCCGTGCGATCGGCATCCGTCCTGCAAGAGGGAGGGAGATCCGGGACGCACGTTCTGAAAGACCTCGCTCACGCACACATCGCTCGCCGAGTCCCAGTACGTCGCGAGGAAGGCCCGCCCGGCGCCCCCGCCCGCGATTCCGGGCCCGCGCTCGGCGACGCTGTGTGCACGGGAGGCGGTAAGGATGGGTTGCACGGCGAGGACAGGTCTTTTTGGGACGAAGGCAGGCGCACGAGACTTGGCAGAGATACTTGTAGCCGGTCGGCTCGAGGTCTGCGGCAGCACGACGTTGTGGGTCAGGGATTCTGCGCGGCTAGCCCCGAGAATTGGTGCCGGGGGACGAGACCGTGGCATTCGAAGGTGAGAAGGAAGAGCGGACGCACCGACCATCCTCCGCTTGACCTCGCCCGCCATATCCTCCGCACGCTTGCCGAGCATCTCGGCATCCCGCTCCCACACTGCGCCGGTGATGTTGGGCGCGCCGAGGAGCCGCTTGAGGTACGGTCGGAGGAGTTCCGGGTTGAAGTCGCTGCGCGCGAGCGTGGTGGGGTCAGCGCGCCGCGTGGAGCACCAGCGCAGGGAGCTCGCCGACGCACCGACGGAGCTTGGGAGAGGCTGCGTTTGAGGTTGCGGGCGAGAGGGACGTGTTGGACGAGGCGGTGAGGGGAGGAGGCGGATTCGCGAGCATTTGAGCGAGCTTGGCGGGAGAAGCGGGAGCGGGTCGCTGCGATAGAGCTGGAGCAGTACAACCTCTGACCAGCTCAGTCTGAGAAAGCGGTGCGGGCGGACAAGGGCAAGCTGCGTCGGGTGCTCGCTCCTCTCCCCGTCCCCTCTCCTCCCGCCAAGTCAGGATGGAACTGCGCTTGCGTGCACGCACCCAGAACGGACAGACGACCGGCGAAGACAAGGGCGCGCAGACCCACGTCAAGGCGCCGCCCGCTGGCCCGCTCTCGGGCTCGTCGTCGTCCCTCGCGCCGGATCGCGTCGACCGCGGCAGGTGGCGCTCTGGGTGCGTGGCCCTCTCTCTCTGCACTTTCAGGACCCCGGCTGACTTGTTCGCGCGCGCACCCGCAGGCTCGAGGTGCGCAGTGGCTTCATCGCGACGCTCTCACGCGAATCCTCGTCGCTCATCTCCTCTCGCTCCCTGCCCGCAGATCCCGCGCAAACTGCTCCACTCGAGCATCGCAGGCGTCGTTCTCTACCTCTGGACCTCCCACCAGGACGTCCCCCGCCTTCTCTCCATCCTCGCCGTCGCAACCACCGTCGTCGGCACTGCAGATGTCCTCCGCTTCCGCTCGTCCTGGTTCGAGCGCACGTACGAGAACCTTCTCGGTTACTTTATGGTGCGCCGTCACCCTCCTTTGCGGCTATGTTGAGCGAAAGGCTGACCCGGCTCGTCCCGTCAATGCAGAGGGAGTCGGAGCGGCGTGCGTTCTCCTGTCCGTCCCGCTCGCTCTGTACTGTCGCTGACGCACTTCCGAACCCGCAGACGCGGTGAACGGGACGATCTACTACCTCGTCGGCGTGTTGTGGTGCTTGTCGCTGTACCCGCGGGGTGCGTCCTGCTCGTCCACGTCTGCTCGTTTGCCCGTCTAGAGCGGGCAGCGGCTTCGAAGGCGGTTTACCAACACACGAGCAGTCACTGACGCGTTCCCCCGCAGACATCGCCGTCCTGTCGATCATCATGCTCTCGCTCTGCGACACCTCGGCGTCCGTCTTTGGCCGCCTCTTCGGGCGCTACACCCCGCGCCTCCCCTTCGCCGGCAGCCTCTTTGGCGCGAAAAAGTCCCTCGCGGGCACGCTCGCCGCCGTCGTCGTCGGCATGGCCGCGAGCTACGTCTTCTGGAGCCGGTGGGCCGCGCTCGGCGACGAGGCCGACGTGAGCTGGCTCCCGGCGCGGATGACGAGCGTGTGGAGGGGCAAGGCGAACGAGGCGCCGCTCGCGAGCTGGGGCATCAAGCGGCTGCCGAACCCGCAGAGGTGCGTTTCGTCTGCTTTCTCGTGTGCGCGCTCGAAGGGGGGACTGACCGTGCTCTCTACCCTCCATTGCGTTCTCGCCCTGTCCGTCTACTGCACCATCCGCACAAGCAGCACGCTCGGCCTGAGTACGCTCGTCGTTGTCAACGGCCTCACCGCCGGTCTCGCCGAGGTTAGTCGCGCTCCTTTCGCTTGCGAGACGCGCCATGATCGCGCCCCTCGCCCTCATAAAGCGACTCACTGACGCTTGTTACCCCGCAGGCTATCGACTTCTTCGGCTTTGACGACAACCTCAGCCTCCCCGTCCTCTTCGGCCTCTTCTGCTGGGCGTCGATGTACGGTGCGTCTGCGGGGTGGTTCCTATTCGAGCTCCCGAGATACAGTGCGCTTACCGACATCGCGCGCCCGCAGTGCTCGGCTGATCGCCCGGCTTCTACGCGTCGCGCCCCGCCTTCTCGCCACCGCCTCGCTCTTCCGCCCTCACTACCGCTGGATACCCAAGACTATACGATACCCGCTCCTACACCCGATCCGCGCCTCCCCAGTCCCAGCAAAAAGGCTGCGGCGCCGCCGCCGCCGCCCCTCTCCAACGCGCCCGCCCCCCTCCCTCCTCCTCCTTTCCCGCCGCTCCTTCTTGCCACCTCCGCTCCGCCCTCGCACATTATCTTCGCTCTGTCGACCATGCGCCACACTCGCCACTCGCTCTCCATGTTGTACCCTCCCCCGTTCCTTCGTCCTTCCCCTCTTTGCCTCTTCCCTGCGCAGATCTGCATCGTCTGGGCACTACAGGCGGCGGGCGGAGCACCACAATGCAGTTGTATTGCCCTCCATTGCGTCCGGCCAATGAGAGGCGGGAAAGGCGTGCCCGTCTCGTCGACTGCGTCTCGTCCGCCCTTTCGACCTCGATCTCGCTCCACCTTCGACTGCTCTCCGCTCGCTTGCGTCTTCTACCACTCTATACACCGTCTGAGCACGCGACTGTGCCCTGCAGCCGCCGTGGGAGACGCGTCGCGGCGAGGACGGGCGGCCCTCGAGGTCGGGGCAACCTCTCGCAAAGCGCTCGAACCCGCAACCTTGTGATTGGCAAAACGCGGAGGTTAGAAGTCACATGCGCTACCGATTGCGCCAGTCGGGCGAAGTGGGCGAGCCGTTCCCGAGTGACAAGACACTCCGGCGGAGGAGATAGAGAGGGTATGGAGAAAAGGGAACTCGAGCGCGTCTTTTCTCGCCGCGCTGCTGCTCGGAGTGGTCGCCCTGGCCTCTCTGAAGCTGCCGGAGGCGCTTCAAGGACGTCAAGTGGGCGAAAACGGCGAGATGAGGCGGTCTTGTTGCTGCGACCGTCTGCCCTCTCGTCTCCCCTTCCTCTCTTCCAGGCCGCACCGGCAAGGGAAAACAGTATAGAACGACATGCAACATCGCCTGCGCTATAGTACGTGAAGTAGCGGAGGAACAGGAGCACCCAAGGAGCACCATGCGGACTTGAGAAGGAAGCGTTATCAACCCGCACGCGCAGAGAGTCCGGACTCGGTCTGGTGGGGGAGTCCGGCGGGCGCATTGCGAAGCGCGCGCGGCCTGTCGCCCCTTCTCTCCTTCCTGCCCCTCGCTCTTTCTTTCGCTTTCTCGTGCGCATCGTGCTCTCAGCACTAGCAGCTACCTGGGACAGCACGCACAGCCCGCCCAGGCGCCTCTCCTCCGACTCGCCTCATCAGCCCCCACCTGCTCTTCGACCGTCGCCTCCACGGCGCTATCGCATCGCAGGCTGTGCGAGCGACTCCTGCCGGTCCAGAGAGGTTCTCCGGTGCGTCTGCGCTGCTCGACATCCTCTATGGGGCTCAAGCTGACTATTTCACTTGCCCCTCCTCCCGTCCTCCGGCGCAGGTCTTCACATCACGGCTGCGGGTCAAGGAGCAGTCGCATGCGGCAGAGCGCCTCGTGTGACCCTACGCGACTGCTCGGCGGTATAGGCTCCATCGTCGCGACCTTCTACGCTCGGCCTCGCCAGCCCCCCTCCCCGGCGACTCCGTCAAGTGTTCGTATCGGCTGCTTGATGATCTGCTCGCTCGCGCCGCCGGCCAATACGCTCCATCTACGCTTAAGATGCTGGGGCTCCGCTTTGGACGCCGCCGCCTGTGAACTGACGAAGGTCGCTCCCCTGCTGCGCAAGGCCGGTCTCTCGGCACTTGCATTTCCGCACTGCTGCTGTTCATCTGGGTGCGAGCGTGCTCGCCCTTGCTACGCTTCTGACCGCTGTGCGCGTGTCCGTTTATCCTGATCTTCTCGGAGCGCGAAGTTGCGGCGCCTTCGCCTCCTGGTGGAGGAGTGGGCCTGTTCCTCGCTCAAGTCAGGTGAGACCATCGCTGTTCACCGGCCCGACGCACTCAGAGTGTGTAGAAGGGGCGGGAAACGGATCGGGAGGTCGCTCGCCCGTTAATCGATCGGCGAGGAAACATGGGCTGGGAGCGCCGAGAATCGCTCGCACAAAGGCATTGATGGGAGGAACGGCACAGCTGCAATACAGACGCTATACAGGCATGTACACGAGGGGGATCTCGACGAGAGGGGACCTGGAAAGCTCTTCCTGGAGCTTGGCGAGCGACCTCTTCCCGCGGTACGCCTCGAGGGAGCGGACGGCAACCTCCTCCGTGACCTTCTTCTCCCGGACAATGCGGTCAATCTTGTCGATGAGCTTGTGGCGGCGGCGGTAGTGCTTGTCCTCGGCGCCCACCTGCTTCATGCGCATGTAGCCCTCGCTGCCCGGCCGATACGCCTCCTCCACGCTGAGGCCGCCGCCCAAGCCCCCGCGCCACTCGCGCACCGCCTGGTCAACCGTCATGATGTTGCGACTCATGCGGAAGGGCGCGGGCGGTGCTGCTGCGGCTGCGGGCACGCCAACAGCGGACGAGCGGGTCGCGCCGAGACCGGCGGCCGCGGAAGCGCCGGAGGTGCCCGTCGCGGAGAGCGCGCTGAAGTCGGCTGCGAGGCGTATGGGGACACCGCCGGTGAGGAAGTCCGTCAGGAGGGTGCGCACGCCCTCGATGCCGGCCGTGAGGGTCGACTTCATGAGGGTGACCTGCGCGCCGAGCTCGGCCGTCTTCTGTGCCTGCGCCTCGAACCCGGTGTCCATGCGCGTGGTGAGGTGCGGCATCGCGGTCTGAAGCTGCAGCTCGAGCGGATTCGGCACCGTCGCGACGTGATGCTCCATCGCCGACTCGAAGGCGAGGAAGGCGGGCGACGAAAAGAGCGGGTGGAGGAAGAGCGGGTGCTGTGGGAAGAGCTTGCGCAAGCACGCCGCGTCCTGGAGAAGCACGTCGCGCAGGCGGACGAGGAGGTCGAGGAAGCCGCGCGCGGCAATGCTTGGCGTGCACTCGTCGCCCTCCGCGACACGCCTCAGCCTGCGGGTGCTCGTGGTCAGGTCAGTGGATAACGCAGAGAGTGAGGGAGAAACGCACCACTCATCAGCCTCGGGGAAGACCTGCTTCGAGAGCTCGTCGGGGACGGTGATCGCGCGCGGGAGGAAGAACAGCCCGCCCTTCGGGTCGAACCCGGCATGGACGCGCATGACCTGGCGAGCGAGGGTCGTAAGGTAGCAGCGGTCCATCGTCTGCTGGTTCCATCGGCCGGCCTGCCGGATGTCACCCTTGGACGCGCCGCCGAGGTCGGCCATCCGCGCGCCGCTCCCGCGGAAGACGTGCGTCTGCGCATGGGTGTTGAGGCCCGACACCTTGAGGCTCTTGGAGACGCTCTCGTAGAACGCCGCGTACTGGACCTGGTCGGTGACGGCGCCCTTCGTCGCACGGAAGAGGTAGATGTCGAACCAGTCGCGCGAGTCGGCGAACGAGGGGAAGCTCGAGTTCTGCGGCGGGAACTCCTCGTTGGCGAGGTGGAAGCTGCTCGGAAGAGGGTCAACAGACGTCGGGCGGAAAGGCGGAGGAGGAGGACGCACCGGTAGAAGAGGAGGAACGCGAGCGCGCCAACACCGCAGACCTCGACATCCTTGCTGCGCATGAACGCGCCGTACTCCTGCCGCCCGTCCTGGTTGGTCTTGCCCTGCCCGAGGAGCGTGATGACCGCAAAGTACGGCGTGTGCCCTTCTCGCTCGAGCTCGATCGACGAGAGGTCAGCGAGTTGCACACCGAGGATGTTGTTGGAGCGCATGAGGCCGTAGTGCCCGAACGCCATCGCCGTGCGGTCGCGGAGGCCTGCTGCCGTGTTGCGCGCCGTGGCCGAGTTGAGGATCTTGCCGAGCATCGTGTTCGTGTGGTACCCGTCTTGCAGTGAGCCTGCGAGAAGCGTGAGCTCCCATTGCGAGCGGGAGGGAGCGGGGGAAGGCTCACCGATGCCGCGGTCGATGTACTCATCCTTCTTGCGGGAAGCGGTGCGCCGTTTTGCCGTCTGGATGACAGCCTGAAGCGCGGGGACGTCGCGCGGGCGCGGGTGCGAGTTGATCTTGAGCGCTTTTTGCTGGACGTACAGGTCGGTGATGGCAGCTATGTATGTCTGTACGCACGATGCGCCGACGGTGCGGCCTGCTGTGAGCGCAAAGAGCGTAGACAAAGGCGAGGGGGAGGAGCGCTGGCGGGTCAGCTCGCGCCAGGCTGGTCGAGGGCGAGAGGAGGGAACGCACCGACGTCAAGCTCGCCGTCGTCGTCCTGTCCTCCGTCTGCGTCGGGCGCTGTCGCGGTCGTGCACACCTTGCTCTTGCCGCGGCGCTTCGAGCCCTCCTTCGGCTTTGGCCCTCTCTTGCGCGGTGCGCGGTTGATCACGCATTGCTGGATGAAGACGGCGATCTTCTCGCCCGTGACGATGTACCTATGGAAGCGAAGCAGTCAGCATAGCACGGACGAGGCGCGAGAGGACGCGACGCACCGCGTCTCGAGCGCGAACTCCATCTCGTCGCACCAGTCCCGGAACTCGAGCTGCTTCGGGTTGTACGCTCTCTGCGTCGTGGACGGGCGGGCGGCGCGCTCGGAGTCGTAGATCGCCTGCGTCGACTCCTGGACGACGAGGTCCGCCTTGGCGGCGGCGAGGGCGGCGGCGGCGGCGATGCGGGGAGTCGCGGGTGACGCAGAGGACGAGCTGGCCGCACTGCTGCGTCGCGGGGTGCGCGGGGTGCGCGCAGGCGGCATGCGAGCGAGCGGGGTGGGTGGGAGAAAAGAGCGAGGGGGACGGGCGGGAGGAGGTGGGGCCGACCGCGAGCAGCAAACGTCGCTCGTACTAAGGCAAGTGTATGGAGCTGGTTGATAACGCGTTTCTCATTGCGCGCGCGCTTTGATAACTGCAGTTTTCAAAGCGCGAGTCCGCCGCCCCACCTTGGACTGGCGCGGACTCGCCCCGCCCAGTTCGACCCCGCGTCCGGACTCGCCCGGTTGAGAAGGGCGAGCGTGTGCGTCCCTCTCGCTTCGCCCTCTCTCTCCAGGCCAGGCCCCATTCTGCGCTCTGTCTCTGCCCAACAAGCGAGTTTACGTGCGTTGAAGCGAGTCTGCGGAACAAGCGGAGCGTCCCCGCTTGGCTTCGGGTTCTGGCTGTCTCGACGCGCAATGAAGGGACGGTCCGCCGTGGGTCCGCCGCACAGGCGCTGCATCAACCGCGAGCTGCCAGACTCCTCGCTGTATCACATTCACACCGCATCACAATGATGATGGGATCCTCTGAAAGAGACAACGTTGCGGTTGTCGCACTTCACGCGCCGTGGTCCCGTCGCGAGACTCGAGCGCCGAGGCGGCTGAGCTGAGCTCGGCCCGATTAGCGCAGTCTGCAGATGGTTCTTCAGGTGGCCCTTGGTGCGACACCCGCCTCGTCCGTCTCGTCGATGTTGCGCCCGAGGCCTTCCGCTACTAAGCCTCGTCCCGTTCTTCCTTCTCACACAACGCTGACCATTTTGGGTTGACCTCATGCCATCCTCGCAGACGCTTGCAGTGGTCAAAGGAGAACAACAAGACATGTCGGTCATGAACTCTCGGCGGATGTTGTCGCTGTAGCCCGCCTCTCTTCCTTCTTCAGCGCTACCTCCGCCTCTTTTCCTTTAAAATAAATCCCTTCGCTTCGGTTGCATGGAGTGCTTGCAAAACTTGCACATCACTAAGTCTTGCACTTCACTGAGGGTGGTGCTCCCTGCACTGGAAGGTCACTTGCAATCAACGGCAGCAATGTTGAGCACATACACTTTGCACCTCAGAGAAGGCAGCCGCAACCTCTCTGTGATTACAAGGCAGGATGACACAAGACGGCGAGCTGCCGATTGAGCTCATCGACACGAGGCCGGCACGCTCTTCTCTTCACTCCTCCTCGACGCTCACCAACGCTCCTGCTTGCGCACCTGCAGGCCAGAAGTGCTGGAGGAAGCCAACTGCGGCAGCGGCCTCGCCGTCCGCCTCACGACGTCACTCTGGACGCCCGCCAAGGAGATCGCCGTCATCGCTGGGCGACGCCGCGTAAGCAGTGGGGCATCGGATCAACCCGCAGCCGATGGAGGTCATGGCGAAGCCCGCAGTCTGCCTTCAAGCGTGCGGCGCCGATTCTCATCGCCGCCAGACGCGGTCGTCTCTCCCGCGCCGCAGTCTCGTCCACCCGAGAACGGCTGCTGGAACGGGCACAGGGTGACGTCTACAACCCATCGCCATCGAGCGCTGGTATTGGCACGCGCACCCGCTCTTCTTCCTTACAAGCATGGACCTTATAACCGCCTGCACAGGTCGTCATCGTCGTACGTCGGTGCCACTTGCACCGCGCCTTGAGACTAACAACGCATCTGCCGCAGTTTGACTCGAAATCCTTCTGCGTGCAAGGTGTGGAGCAGTGCATCATCACTCATCGACGCGCAGCTGGAGCATGGGCATCAAGATTGCTGACCGGCGGGCCGAGATCCACACGCCGCTGCGGCGACGCCAGCGCTCATGCGCAACAAGAGTGCGCATGATGATGATGAGAGGCGCCCCGCCGCAGCTCATCGTCTGCTTCCTCACGAACGCGCGGCCGACCACGCCGACGCAGTGCGCACAGCCATTGCTGACCGGCGGGCCGAGATCCACTACGCTCCGCTGGGCGGCGACGCCGCCGCGTTCATGCGCAACAAGAGTGCGGACATGATGATGAACGAGGGCGCCCCGCCGCAGCTCATCGTCTGCTTCCTCACGAACAAGCGGGCCGAGACCTACGCCGACGTGCGTGCACGTTCCCTCGCTCACATCCAACTTGAGAAGGTCCCGCTCCTGACGGCGTGTTCCTCCCATGCCCCGACCCCTCTCACCACCGCTCTACCCTCGTCCGCTCGCAGATCAAGCGCTTCTGCGACCAGGAGTACGGCGTTGCAACTCAGTGCCTTGCGAGTCTTGCACTCCACAGCGCCGCGCCTTCCCCACTCGCTGCAAGCCGCAGCACCGCTCTTAACTGCAACCTGACCGTTGGTAAAAGGAACCAGTTTATCCTCTTTCAAACAGGAGAGCGGTACATAAGGTGATGTTGCCCGAGAGAGTGCCGGATGCACTGGACCAACAGCTCACGCGTTGAGCGTGCAAGGAGCGTTCCTTGCAGTGGGGAAGGCGCGGCGCTGTGGAGTGCAAGACTCGCAAGGCACTGAGTTGCAACGCCGTACTCCTGGTCGCAGAAGCGCTTGATCTGCGAGCGACGAGGTGAAGAGGGCGGTGCATGGGAGAACACGCCGTCAGAGCGGGACCTTCTCAAGTCGGATGTGAGGCGGGCAATCACTGCGTCGTGGCTCGGCTTGTTCGTGAGGAAGCAGACGATGAGCTGCGGCGGGCGCCTCGTTCGTCATCATGTCGCACTCTTGTTGCGCATGAGCGGCGGCGTCGCCGCCCAGCGAGCGTGGATCTCGGCCGCCGGTCAGCAATCTTGATGCCCATGCTCAAGCACGCGTCGATGAGGTTGATGATGCACTGCTCCGACACCTTGCCGTGAAGAGCGTTCCGAGTCAAACTGCGGGCAGTTGTTAGTCTCAAGGCGCCAGTGCGGCACCGCGTACGACGATGACGACCCTGTGAGCGGTTATCGGTCGTAGCTTGCAAGGGAAGAAGAGCAGGTGCGGAGGCGTACCAGTACCAGCGCTCGATGGCGATTGGGTTGCGAAGCGTCCTGTGCCCGTTCAGCAGCCGTTCCGGTGGACGAGACTGCGGGGCGGGGAGGACGACCGCGTCAGTTCTTGACGGCGATGAGGAAGTCAGGCGCCGCGCGCTTCGGCGCGGCTGCGGAGCTGCGCGCCATGACCTCCATCGGCTGCGGGTTGATCGATGCCCCACTGCTCCGCGGCGTCGCCAGCGATGCGCTTGGTACCGCGGCGATCTCCTTGACGGGCGTCGGGTTGACGGTCGTGAGGCGGACGCGAAGAGCCGCCTGCCTCCGGTGAGCTCCAGCACTTCTGGCCTGCAGGTGCGGCGGCGTTGGTGGAAGAAGTGAAGAAGAAGAGTGCGACGCCTCGGTGTCGATGAGCTCAATCGCCCAGCTCCGTCTTGTGTCATCCTGCCTAATCACAGAGAGGTTGCGGCACACTCCCTCTCTGAATGCAAAGTGTTGTGCTCAACATTGCTGCGTTGATTGCAAGTGACCTTCCCGAGTGCAGGAGCACCACCTCAGTGAAGTGCAAGACTTAGTGATGTGCAAGTTTTGCAAGCACAGCTCCATGCCTAACCGAAAGCGAAGGTTGATTGTGAACAATAGGCGGGCGGAGAAAAAGAGGAAGAGGAAGCGGGCTACAGCTTGACAACATCCGCCGAGTTCGCGTCGACATTCTTGTTGTTCTTCCTTTGACCACTGCAAGCGTCTGCGAGATGGCAACAAAATGGTCAGCGTTGTGTGGAGGAGGAAGAAGGGCGGAGGCTTAGTAGCGGAAGGCCTCGGGCGCAACATCGGCGAGACGGAGCCGGCGGAGTGTCGCACCAAGCCACCTGAAGAACCATCTGCAGACTAGCGCTAATCGGCCCGAGCTCAGCTCAGCCGGCCGCCTCGAGCAGCGATCGGGACCACGGGCAGCGTGAAGTGCGACAACCGCCGCAACGTTGTCTCTTTCAGAGGATCACATCATTGTGAGTGCGTGTGAATGTGATACAGCGAGAGTCTGCAGAGCAGCTCGCGGTTGATGCAGCGCCTGTCGATGATGCGGCGGACCCACGGACCGTCCCTTCATTGCGAGCGTCGAGACAGCCAAAGGACCCGAAGCCAAGCGGGGGACAGCTCCGCTTGTTCCGCAGACTCGCTTCAACGCACGTAAACTCGCTTGTTGGGCAGAGACAGAGCGCAGAATGGGGCCTGGCCTGGAGAGAGAGGGCGAAGCGAGAGGGACGCACACGCTCGACCTTCTCAAGTCCGCATGGTGCTCCTTGGGTGCTCCTGTTCCTCCGCTACTTCACGTACTATAGCGCAGGCGATGTTGCATGTCGTTCTATACTGTTTTCCCTTGCCGGTGCGGCCTGGAAGAGAGGAAGGGGAGACGAGAGGGCGGACGGTCGCAGCAACAAGACCGCCTCATCTCGCCGTTTTCGCCCACTTGACGTCCTTGAAGCGCCTCCGGCAGCTTCAGAGAGGCCAGGGCGACCACTCCGAGCAGCAGCGCGGCGAGAAAAGACGCGCTCGAGTTCCCTTTTCTCCATACCCTCTCTATCTCCTCCGCCGGAGTGTCTTGTCACTCGGGAACGGCTCGCCCACTTCGCCCGACTGGCGCAATCGGTAGCGCATGTGACTTCTAACCTCCGCGTTTTGCCAATCACAAGGTTGCGGGTTCGAGCCCCGCGTTGGGCTTCATCTTTTGTACCGCCAGAGCAGGAATGAGGTCGTGATGAGGAGGAAAAGGTGGGCAGTAGAGCCTCTTTTTGCACACCTAACGGTGTTGCCCTCCCGTCATGGCCAAGAGAGGTGCATCCTGAGCCATTACAGCTGTCGCAAAGACTGGGATAAGGGGCAAATGAGAGCAATGTGTCGAGGAGGAGATGGTTGGCATTGACAACCCTGCTGGCAGTTCCCCTTCTTTCCACCTTGAAAAGCGCGAGCGGCTCTGCCAAACACGTGAGCGCAAGCAAGGACACTGCAGAAGTGTCCAGTGCAAGAAAGGGAGGAGGGTGTTCTTGTCCTCGGCGGAAGAGAGGGTTGACGTCCACAACCCCAACATGAGCTGCTCAAGAGGCTCTTCCTCCGAGGCGTTCCACACTGAGCACGGCTGCCATGCAGCGGAGCACAAGTGAGCGCAGCTCAGGACCGCGCAAAGCGAGAGGGAGAAAAGGGCGCGTCTAGTTCCGAGCAACTCAGCATCTACCGCCTCTCCCTCAACACGCCCCACCACGCCCGAGCCCAGACGCAGCGCTCTAGCGTGTCGCACGTCTAGTAGACCTCAAGGACGAAGCGCTCCTCCTCCTTGAGCCACTCGATGTACTCGGCCGCCTCGTCGACCGTCTTGCCCGCGCCGGTGAACGCGGTGATGAGCGCCTCGTACACGTCGGGGACGGGCCACTGCGCGCGCGGACGCTCGTCAGCGAGGTAGAGAAGCGAGGAGAAAAGCGGGACGTACGGTCGGGCCGCAGAGGTAGAACGCGCCGTCGTCGAGCATCTTGGCGAGGAGCTCGGCATCCTCGTTCATCTTGTGCTGGATGTAGACCTTCTGGTCCGAGTCACGCGAGAACGCGAGGCCCATGTGCGTCACGACGCCCTCCTGGAAGTACGCCTCGAGCTCCTCACTGCGCGCGGTGGCGAGGTCAGCGCGGCGCGGCGAGAATGAGAGGACATGGACGCACCCGTAGAGGTACTCCTGCGCGCGGTGGCGCGAGCCAAAGTAGTAGATGAGCGGGCCGACCTCCTTGCCCTGCGCGCGCTGGAACGCGCGCTCCTGGATGAAGGCGCGGAAGGGTGCGGCGCCCGTGCCGAGACCGGCCATGACGACCGGCTGCGTGTCGAGGGGCGGGAGCTGCGCAGAGCGGGCGAGTCAGCCGGACCGCGGAGAGAGAGGAGCGAGCGAGGCGCACCTTCATGACGGACGGCTTGACCGACGCCATGACCTTGTCACCCGGCTTGAGGCCCGCGAGGTAGCGCGTGCACTGGCCGTAGCGCGGCGAGCCTGCGGGCGCGAGGAGTGAGCAAGGAGCAAAGGAAAACGAGAGAGAAGAGACGCACCCTTGGGGGTCTGCCACTCGACGGTGACGATGAGGAGGTGGACGCTGTCGCCGACAAAGTTCTGCGACGACGCGATCGAGTAGTGGCGGGGCTTGATCTCCTCGATCTCGCGGACGAGGTCCTCGACGGGCGGGCGCGCCGACGGGAACTGGCGCATAATGTCGGCGTACGTGACCGTGTCCATCTCGGAGAGCTTCTTGAACGTCGAGTGGCCGTCGGGGCACGCGATGAAGCGGAGCGCGCGCTCCTCGTTCTTGTTCGACGCGTAGCGCGACAGCGTCTCGTAGAACGATTTGCCGGGCTTGCCAAAGATGTCGAGGTTCTGCTGGAACACCTGGAAGACGGTGCGCTGCTCGACGCGCGCCGGGTCGACGCGCGACGGGACCGAGATGACCGCCTCGGGGTCGAGGCCGTACCACTCAAGGAACGACGCAACCTCGTCGGCGTCGTTCCAGCCGTGGATGCCGAGCGCCTCGCCGATGGCGTACTTGAGGCCGGTGCCCTCGGTGCTGAACTCGATGTGGAAGACGTTGCGGTCGTACGTGTTGGGCGTCAGCCGGCGGTTCTCGGTGACGGTGATGAGGAAGTTGCGCTCGGGGAGGTCCGGGCGGAGCTTCTCCTCGAACGCGCCCTCGAGCGCGAACGCCTCCGGGAAGAGGAAGCGGTGCGCGGCATGGTGCCACGCCTTCTTCTGGTCGTCGCCGGCGATCGACGCGACCGGGTCCGAGAACGTGCGGTCCGGGTTGGGCGCGGCGGCGGTCGCGACGAGCTGCGTCGGGAGCGGCGCCGGCTGCTCGACCTTGTTGCCCTCCTCGTCGACGGGCTCGTCGGCCCACGACGCGAGAACCTCGATCTTGGTCAGCGCGTTGCGGACGGCGCCGTTGACCTCGACGAGCTTGCTCGCCTGCCAGTCGGCGAACGTCGGCGTCTGCGCGAGGAGCGTGACGAGCTCCTTGGCCGAGATGGTCGCCGGGAGGTAGAGCGTCCAGAAGACGATCTCGGCGACGGCGGCGGCCGAGACGCCCTGCGCCTTGGCGACCTTGTCGGCGTCGATGGCAAAGACGTGGCCCTTGCCGCCGTCGGCGAGCTCGACGAGCGCCTTGCGCTGCGCGTACGGGAGCTTCTTGGCAAAGTCGTCCTGCGTCCAGTTGCCGGCGACGACGATGCGCGTGTCCTTGCTGACGGTCGACGGCGAGAACGGCGCGTACGCCTTGAAGACGTTCTGCGGTGCGCCGACGAAGAGGAGCGACGGCGCCGACGTCTCGACGATCGACGAGAGCGTCACGTCCTGCGCAGCCTGGCCGGCGTTCTCGAGGAGGAGCGCCGCCTGCTGGAGACCCGCCTGGCGGAAGTTGTCGTACTTGACCTCGAGCTTGGCCGAGACGCCCGTGTTGGCGCCAGCGAACGTGCGCGCGAGCGTCGCGGGACGGTCTCGGTCTTGCCGCTGCTGGCGTCGACGTCCCAGAAGACGGCGAGCTTGGCCTGCGACGGGAGGAGCGCCGCGAGCAGGCGGCGCGGCGGCGCCGGCGAGCTTGGCGATGCGCGCGGCCCAGTCCTGGACGGTCGGGACCGACGAGGTCGGGACGGGGAGAGCGCGGACCTTGAGCGACGAGCCGGCCGAGAGGACCGACGAGAGGACCTCGTCGAAGAGCGGGCCGGACGCCTCACCCTCCTCGGTGAAGACGTGGAGCGACTTGGCCGACTGCGGGACGGCCTTGAGTAGCGCCTCGGCATCCCACGGCGCGAGGACGCGGACGGAGAGGACGCCGACGTCGCTCACGCTCGCGGCGGCGATGGCGGCCTTGGCCGCGGCCGAGTAGGTCGACGCCGGGAGGACGAGGACCTTGGACGCCGAGGCGGAACCGGTGTACGAGAAGTACGGGAACGCCGACGAGAGGGTGGCCTCGAGCGACTTGCCAGCCGCGATAGCGGGCGAGGCGGCGAGCGGCGCGAGCTGGCGGCCGGCGGTGAGGCCGTCGAAAACGGCGACGAGGTCGAAGCCGGCAGCGGCGACACCCTTGGCGACGCCGGTCGCGACGTGAACAGCCTCCTCGGCGGTCTCGGGAGCCTGGCAGCGCCGTTCAGCCGCCCTCCTGGAGCTGCGCTGCTTCGCACCTCGAGGACGGCGCCGAGGTCGGGAACCTGAGTCAGTGTAGGCTCGCCCGACTCGTCGACGGCGAGCGACGAGGTCTGCGCCGAGACGTGGATGTTGAGGGCGACGCGCTTGGTCGGCTCGGGGAGGGCGAGGAGCGAGGGGACGAGGGCGAGGAAGGACGCAGTCGACCCGAGGACGGCGACGGGCTTGCTGCTCTGGTCGGCGCCCTTGCTAGTGAAGGCGGCAGCCTCGACGAAGCCGACGAGAGGCACCTGCACCGGCGCGGACCTGCATAGGTAGACGCGGCATCGCCCTGCTCGCGGGCGGCGGCGAGGGTTTGGCCAAACGGCGCCGACGGGGGTCGTCAGGCGAAGACGGCCTGGGCAGCCTTGAGGGCGTCGCGCTCGACGAGCTCGTGGACGGACTGGAGCGCAGCCATCTCAGCGGGTTGAGGGAGGAGCGAGGAAATGTCGGAGCGGCGCGCGCGAAGGCGGACCCGATGGCGCGATGGCCCAGAAGCACCCCGCCGCCACCCGCTGGTGTGGCGGTGGCGCTGGACAGCGCCCCGGTAACAGCCATTTGAGCACAATGGACACACGTCAAACATCACAGAGAGCGACGACGAGGAGCGGCGGAAGCGAGACAACTCTCATCTTTCTCGACGGCAACGCACCCTGAGAAGGAGCGGCGAGGTTCGATCGAGTCCTCCAACTCTAGTAGACAGCTCTAGCTCAGCCTTCAAGCATCCTGGAGAGGGGGAGAAACCGGGGTGAGGCCGGTTCGCCGTCGTTGCGCTCCGCCCTGTCTCGCTGCTGCTGAGCGCGCGCACCTCTCCACGCAGAACCGCACCGCTGTGCGGACCCCCCGCCCGCCCGCCGCCCCGCCCCGATGGACTCGACGCCGTCGCTCTCGCTCGCGTCGTCCTCGTCGTCGCACCTCGTCGGCGCACACAGCCCCGCCGTTGGCTCGAGCTCCTCGCCCGGCGCGTCCCCATGGAAGCGCATGGTCGGGCGCCTGTCGCGCAAGAGCTCGCACGCCGCCCGCACCCCCTCCGCCTCCGACTCGTCCGCCCCCGCCTCGCCTGCGCTCGACCATGCGCAGGGGTCCGACCTCTTCTCGCCCGAACTCGCCGCCAACGCTCTCAAGCACGGCGGCCTCTACTCGGCCAGCGTAAACTCGTTCGCGACCGGCGTGACCCGCTCTCCGAGCGCCTACGCTAGCTCCCCCGCCCTCTCCACCAAGGACGGCTACTTTGGCTCGCAAGGCGCTGCCGCCGCCGCGGCTTCTTCGCCTGGAGGCGCAGCAGCCGGCTCGCCTGCGCCGAGCGCACGGAGCGCAAAGGGCGCGGCCGCGGGTAAGGAGAACCTCCGGTCCAGCAAGTCGATCGGCGGCAAGGTCGGCGGCGGAAAGGCGGACAAGTACCGCTCGCTGTCGCGCTCGCAGCGTGGCCGGCAGCGCAGCGGGTCGACGCACGGCCCGCCGCAGACGGCGAGCCCGACGCAGGCCGGGTTCCGCATCACGAGCAACCCCGCAGCAACCACCTCGTCGAGCGGCGGCGGGGCTCGTCCGCCGCCCGTTCCTCCGCCGCGTCGCCCTGCGCCCAACACCAAGGCGCTCTTCGGCGGCGGGCTCTTCGGCTCGTCGTCGTCGGCCTCGTCCTCCGGCCAGAACTTCCCCCCTCCGCCAAGAACGCGTTCCTCTCGCCGTCCGCACAGCAAGACGAGGCCGTCCCGCCGCTGCCGACAGGCGTCATCCCCGTCGGCGAGCTGCACGACTCGGGCGTCTCGTTCGGGACGAGCACGCCCAAGTCGACTGCCTCGCAGCCAAAGCTGGCCTCGAGCACGCAGTCGTCGACGTCCGACCGCGCGCAGTCGTCCGCGAGCTCTGGCCGCTCGAGTGCAGGTCAGCAGCTGCAGGTCGGCGGCGGCGGGAGCACCGCGTCCCTGCCTGGCGCGGGCGGGGCCAAGATGGCGCGGCAACCTTCGCAGGGCTCGCCGACGCGCTCGCGCTCGACGCCGCACATCGCGGGGTCCTCTGTGCCGAGCAGCGGCAGCGGCGGCGGCAAGTCGCCCTCGCTCGGGTCGTCCGCGCTCCTCGCGCCGCCGTCCCCCGCAGGTGGCGCCGCCCTCTCGCTCAACAACGGCGGGCTGGCCGGCTCTCCGCGCGCGGCGTTCCGGCGCACGTACTCGAGCTCGTCGATCCGCGTGCGGAACCTCGAGGTCGGGCCGGCGAGCTTCCAGAAGATCCGCCTGCTCGGCAAGGGTGACGTCGGCAAGGTGTACCTTGTCCGCGAGAAGCAGACGCACAAGCTGTACGCGATGAAGGTCCTCAGCAAGCGGGAGATGATCAAGCGCAACATCAAGCGCAACAAGGTCAAGCGCGCGCTCGCGGAGAGGTGCGTTGGCGCTCGTCTCCTTCCTCGTCCGCCCGTTAACCTCCTTTGCGCGAGCAGGAGATCCTCGCCGGTTCGAACCACCCCTTCATCGTCACGCTTTACCACTCCTTCCAGTCCGATGACTATCTCTACCTCTGTCCGCACCGCTCCCCCGCGTTCGCTGCCGCTAGTGCTGACCCGTTTGTGCTCGCAGGCATGGAGTACTGCCTCGGCGGCGAGTTCTTCCGCGCGTTACAGACTCGCCCGGGCAAGTGCCTCCCAGAAGAGGACGCCAAGTTCTACGCCGCCGAGGTCGTCGCCGCGCTCGAGTACCTCCACCTCATGGGCTTCATCTACCGCGACCTCAAGCCCGAGAGTGCGACCCCCTCTCTCGCCCTCCTCGCTCCATCGCTCACTCGATCTCGCGCGCGCAGACATCCTCCTGCACGAGACGGGCCACATCATGCTCTCCGATTTCGACCTCTCGAAGCAGGCCGACCCGAACGGCGGCGGCGGCGCGCCCGCCGGGATCAAGATGTTCACGCCCAACGGCGTCCCGCTCGTCGACACCAAGAGCTGCATTGCCGACTTCCGCACCAACTCGTTCGTCGGGACCGAGGGTGCGTTCCTCGCGGTGCGCTCCACAAAGGGCGAGACTGACGCGACGAGCGACCCGCAGAGTACATCTGCCCTGAGGTTATCAACGGCCGCGGGCACAGCTCGGCGGTCGATTGGTGCGCCCCGCGCTCGCGCTCTCCACTTCGGACGGGCGCTGACTGGCTCTCTCCCACGCAGGTGGACGGTCGGCATCCTCGTGTACGAGATGCTGTACGGATGTACGCCCTTCAAGGGCGCGAACCGGCACGCGACATTCTCGAACGTGCTCCGCAACGAGCCGGGCTTCCCGGACCATCCGGCGACAACGACGCTCTGCAAGAGCCTGATCAAGAAGCTCCTCTGCAAGGACGAGCACCGCCGCCTCGGGAGCCAGTCGGGCGCGAGCGAGGTCAAGCAGCACAAGTGGTTCTCGAGCATCAGCTGGGGACTGCTCCGCCACCAGAAGCCGCCCATCGTCCCGCAGGTGCAGTGCGTGGTCTCTCTCCCGCCTTCTTCTTCTCCCAACCCCGCTGCTCACGCGTTGCTACTCCCGCAGAAACGCCGAGAACGCCAACTTCCGCTCGATGCGCGAGTCGGCCTCGCTCGACCTCGAGGGTCAGGCGTTCTCGTCGCCGTGGCCCGACGGCCAGGACGGCTTCCAGCACACCCCGGCGCCGTCGCCGCTCCCGACGCCGGGCATCACGCCTGCGGGAACGCTCAAGGCGTCCGGGGACGCGCCGGTCAAGATGAAGGGGCACAGGCGCGAAAAGGCGCAGGTTGGGAGCGGGGACGGCGACGCCGTCGTGAAGGAGGCGAGCGACCCCGAGACGCCGGTGCCGTCGACGCCGACGACCGCGTAGACGCGTCGAGTCCGTCCCCTCAGCTCCGCCGCCGCCGCCACTTTTCACGCGATGTCGACCTCGTCCCTGCCCGCCCTTCCTCTTCAGCCTCGTCGCGCAGCTTTCGCATCACGCACATCGCAACGCCTTCATCTTCGCCTCGGTCCCCCGCACGCATCAGTACCTTTCCCCTCCCACCGCAGATCACGACGCCTGCCCGTCCTTTCCCCCCTTCCCCTCCTCCGCCTCTTACGCCCCTGGTTCATTCGTCCCCCGGTCCTCACGCCTTACGTTTCCGTCCGCCTTGTTGCCACATCCACCGTCGTTACTCGCAGCCGTTTCTCCGCTTTCCGGGCCTTCTCCTCTCGCCGTCGTCGTCGTTCTGTCCTTCCGTTCGTCCCCGCGCAGTTCCCTTCCCACCCTCCTGTCCTCGCCGCCCTTGTCTAGAAGTGTGCTTCGTCCTTACGACCGGGTGTTATCGTGCGCAACGGAGCAGTGCATAGCCGTGCGTCCCTTCGCGAGCTGATGAGGAGGTCACCTCGCACTCGTCCGTATGCTTTACGCACCTGACTCAGCTCCCTATGAAGCAGTAAGGAGTGCACTGGTCGGGCTGCAAGAAACCCCGCGCGAGTGTCGGGGTCGTGTTTCGGCGGAGCGTCTCCTCTCTTTTCCCTCGACGCCCTCATCTCAGCTCCTTCTCGCTCCGTTCGATACCCGAGATCCCTGTACACCCGCCCCTACAGCCCAGGATGTCGTCCCCGCAGGCCACGCGCGTCTCGGACCTCGTCGCGCACCACACCAAGGAGATCGAGCGCGTCTCGCCGCAGCCGTCGACCTCGCCGACCCAGCAGCGCGCAGAGCTCCCCACCGAGGCGCCGACCTCGCCCACGCCCAAGGGCAAGGACCTCCCCGCTGAGGGCGAGCTCACGCCCCAGCAGCCCGAGGTCAAGGAGGAGAACACCGCCGACAAGGAGGGCGACAAGGAGGAGGAGCCTGCGCCCAAGCAGGAGGACGGCGAGGCGGGTGCCGACGCCGCTGCGAACGGCGCGCTGGAGGACATTGCCGAGGGCTCGGCCGAGGCGGAGAGCGACGCGGCGGGCGAGAAGAAGGACGGCGACGCGGCGAAGGCGGATGGAGACGCGCCCGCCGCGCCGGTGGTGAGCGAGGGCAGCGACGCCCCGCTCGCGAAGCTCCTCGAGGGCCTCGAGGCGCTCCCGCCCAAGGAGCGGGAGGCCGTGCGCACCAACTTGGCGCGGGTCGCCGAGTACCCGCGCGAGCTCCCCCTCAGCGCTTCTTGGAGTGCGTTCTTCTCGCTCTTGTCCCCTCAGTCGAGTCACCGTGCTCACCTGGACTCTTGCGCGTAGCCCTCTTCTTCTCGGACACGTCGGGCGCGAGCAAGTCGAACTCGGCGGCGGCGACGAAGGATGCGTACCACGAGGGCATCAACCCCATCTTCACCGCGACGACGGTCCCGGCGCTCTGCGGCTCGTACAAGGCGTTCAAGCAGGCGCCCAAGTCGAAGCGGGCCAAGGCGGGCGACCCGGACAGCCTCGGCCTCAGCCGCCCCGGCATGAACCTGCACTTCTTCCGCTCGGGCATCAACCCGACATGGGAGGACCCGTACAACGAGAAGGTGCGCTCGACACTCTCGTGCCTCTGTGCTGCGTGGGCGCGCGCCGTCTCGCTCGCATTCGTACTAACGCCGCCCTTCGCACGCAGGGTGGCCGCATCACCATCTCCCCCTCCGCCGCCCTGTTCGACAGCATCTACGAGCGCCTCGTCTTCCTCCTCGCGGGTGCCGCCCTCGAGCTCGGCACCTCGGACCTGCTGCAGACCGAGGGCCCGTCGCCGGGCTCGAAGCGCCCGCCGACGCCCGGCCCGCCGCAGAAGGGGCAGATCAACGGTGTCGTCGCGTCGCGCCGCGCACGAGGCGACCGTATCGAGATCTGGCTCGGAGGCAAGGAGAAGAAGACGCCCGTTCCGGGCGAGTGGCTCGACCGCTTCAAGGAGGTGCTCGCGGCCGAGCTCGAGGACCCGGCGATGCGGACGGCCAAGTACAAGAAGCATTTCTAGGGCCGCCGTAGACAGCGCTGGCGTGCAAACGCGTATATTCTCTTCACCTGTGCGCGACGAGAACTGGGGAGACTTTGTCGTGGGAGAGCAGCGCCCTCCTCGCTCGCTTGCCACACCTGCTCGCCTTCGCTTCTTTGCGAATCTCGGGTCCCCCATTTCGCTCTCGAGGAAGGGTGTGACAGAAGCGAGCGCAACGAGCAGCTTTCTCCTCTCTTGGTCGCACGAGGTGAAGTGTCCGCGAAATCTATGGTATGCAGTAACGACGGAGGGAGCGTACGCCAAGCAACGGGGAGGCAGGAATGACCAAAACGAGAGAAGGAAAGGAGACCGTCTAAAGGTATAACAGGGTGCACCGCTGGAACAGCCAGGAGACAAGAAAAGGAAGGGGTGGGGTGAGGCGAAGACGGGCAGCCTACGCGGGCGTGACGACGCCGGCGCGCTTGATGCCCGCGAGCGTCGGGGTCGTGGTGCCGCTCTTGGCCTTCTTCGACGGGATGCGCTGTGGAGAAGCAGGGGTCAGCGACGAGAATGAGATGGAGGGAAGAAGGTCGACGCACGAGCTTCTGCTTCTCGTGCTCGTCGTTCTCGTCGTCCGTGTCCGGCTCGCGGACGGCACCAGGGATGGTGCTCGAGAGGAAGGCAACTGCGGGCAGAGGGGATGTGCGGTGAGCGGGAGCTCGAGCTCGAGCTGGACAGGAACTAGAAAGACGCACGGGTACGGGCGCGGCGACGGTCCTCGCGCTCCTTGAGCTGCTTGCGGGTGAGCTTCTTGCGGCCCTTGGCGGCCTTGAACTTGAGCTCCTCCTCGGCGCCCTCGATCGTCGCCGCAGCGCGCTCCTCGTCGCCCGAGCCGGCGGGGGTGTCGACGGGGGTCGCGACGTCAGGGGTGCCGATGGGCGTGTCGCGCGCAGAGCCGGGCTGCGAGTCGAACGCGTTGTCGATGACCGAGGCCTTGCCCTTGTGCGTGAGGCGGCCGTTCTCGACGTTCCAGATCTCCTGAAGACGGTGTTAAGGCGCGTCAGCAGGAGCAGCGTGGAGGGAGGAGCATAGGGGACGCACGCTGCAGAGCGCGCCGATGAACTCCTGGTTGTGGGAGATACAGATGAAGGCGCCCTCCCACTCGCGGATACCGACGGCGAGACCGCCGAGCGCGTCGCGGTCGAGGAAGTTGGTCGGCTCGTCGAGGACGAGGCACTGCGGCTTGGACCACATCGCGGCGGCGATGACGACCTTGACCTTCTGGCCACCGGAGAGACTGCGAGCGTTTCCGAGGTGAGCACGGGGTCCAGCGACGGTGCCTGTAGGGATGTTTAAGCGTACCCCTTCATCTCATTGTACTCGGCGATGTCGCCGTCGAGGCCGACGCCCTCGAGGTGCTGGCGGACGAGCTTGACCGACATCTCGCGCGAACCGGCACCCTCGCGCGACGCCTCGAAGTCGTCGAACTCCTGGACGAGCTTGCTGAAGCCGAGGTCGATGAGGCGCTCACGCGGGACGAACGCGTTGAACTAAGCGCGAGAGGGAGTGCATCAGTCCGACGCTGCAGGGAGGAGGAGGAGAGAGGCGGGAGCTCACCTTGTGGTGCATGCCAACCCACTTGATCTCGTAGGTGTAGCTCTTCTTGAGCTTCTGGCGACCGACGATCTGCTCGATGAAGCGCTCCTCGCCCGTCTTAGCGACGATGGGGACGCGGAGCTGCGCCTCCTCCTCGGGGGTGAGCTTGCGCGACGCCTTGTGCGCCTGCTCCTTGTCGACGCCCTCCTGGTAGCGCCACATGATGTACTGCACCGCCGACTTCTCGATGTGCTGCTCGATGTGGTGGAACGCGTGCTGCGCGACGTAGGCGATACGCAGGTTCGGGTGCTTCTCGACGCGGCCCGAGTCCGGGAGGGTCTCGCCCGTGAGGAGCTTGATGAGGGTCGACTTGCCGGCACCGTTCGGGCCGACTGCGCGCGAAGGGTCAGCGCGGGGACAGGCAGGAGCGGAAGAGGCACGACGCACCAACACCGACGCGGGACGAGAGCGAGATGGCGACGCTGGCGTTGTAGAGCTGCGGCTTGGCGGCACCCGGGTACGTGAACGTGCAGTCGGTCATCTTGAGGATGGCGCGAGTACGCGAGCGGACGCCCATGAGCGAGCCGGGCGACGGGAACGTGAACTTCACGACCTCGTCCGAGAGCGTGTAGTACGTCTTGCCGGGGGGGTACTTCTCGACGAACTTGGCGAGGTTGCCGCGGTAGTAGACGAGCTGCTTCTTGTGGTAGTGGATGATGTTCGAGCAGACCGCGTCGAGGAAGCCAGAGTCGTGCGAAATGATCATCGAGGTGACACGGGTCTGCGACTTGAGGTCTGCGGGAACGTAAGCGGGGTCAGTCGACACTCGAAGAAAGGCAGAGATGCGAGACGCACAGTCCTGGAGCCAGTGGACCGACTGGACGTCAAGGTGGTTGGTCGGCTCGTCCAGGAGGAGAAGGTCGACCTTCATGAGCATGGCGCGGGCGAGCGCGACGCTGTGGGGGAGAGATGATCAGTGTATGCCCTCGCGCGAGGAGATAGAGCGCAACGCACCGCATCTTCCAGCCACCGGAGAGCGAGATGATCGAGACGTCCTGGCGCTCCTTGCTGAAGCCCATCTCCTCGAGCATGTCGGTGATCTCCTGCTCGGTCGCGTGGATGCGCGGCTCGTCGAGCATGAGCTGGCGGACGGTAATGCCCGACTCGTCGCCCTCGATGTCGTGCTCGACGTACGCCGCCTTGATGTCCTCGGGGAAGCCGTCGATCTGCTTGCGGTTGATGGCCTTGAGGAGCGTCGACTTGCCGCATCCGTTGGCACCGCAGATACCGTAGCGGTGGCCCTTGCGGAGCTTGAGCGCGGTGTGGTTGAGGAGGAGGAGACCACCGTACGCGAGCGAGAAGGGGAGGTCGATGAGGATCTCGCCCTCCTCGTCGTCATCGTCGTCGGCACCCTCGACGCGGTTGCGCTCCTTGTCGATGATGACCCACTTCTTGAGGAGGTCCTCGGCGACCTCGGCGGCGGCCTCCTTGCCGATGAAGTGCGCGATGTACGGCGCGACGTACTGGTCCTTCCACTCCTTCTCGCCGAGCGCGCGCTTGCGCACGAGCTGCGAAACGGCGTAGGCGGCGGTCTTGATCGACTGCTCGACGAATGCGTCGGGCTTCTCGCCGGTCTTCTCCTCGACGACGGCCATGAGCTGCGTGTAGGCCGTGCGCTCGTCGCCGAGCGCCTCCGAGAGGTGGTCGATGGCGGGGATCGACGCGCCGACAATGGACTTGTCGACAGCCTTCTTCGCCGCCTCGGCGAAGGCACGGATCTCGGGGAAGGCGGCCGACTCGATGATGCGCTCAATGCCGGGGAGGACGGCGTCGGAGTGCGCAGCGGCGAGGTCGGGCGAGCGAACGAGCTTGAACAGGTTGGTAAGGAGGATGACCTACGGACGAGGGGGTCAGTGAAACGACGCTGAAGAGGGGAAGCAGCGCGGCGTACGGTCTGGCGCTGGACGACGTTGCCCTTCTCGGCAAGGGCACGCTTGAGAAGCGGCGCAACGACGGCGAGCGTCGGGCCGTCGATCTCGCGTACCCAGACGGTCGACGAGAGACGCTTGATCGCGGCGGGGACGGTGGTCGGGTCGGCCATGCAGCGGACGAGGTCTCCCGTGAACGGCTGAATGTCCGGGTTGGTGAGGACGTTGCAGAGCGCGACGGCGGTCTTCTCGCCGGTGGTAGCGACCTGTGCGGAACGGAACAGGTCAGGACAAACTCGCCTGTACAAGGAGAAGGGCGGCGCACCTCGGACTTGGTGTCCTGCATGGCGGGCACGAGACGCGGGACGTAGTCGCCGAGACGCTCAGCGACCTGGTCCTTCGCGGTGATGGCAAACATGGCGATGAGCTCGAGCGCGCCGACCTTGCTGCGCCACTTGCCGTTGCCCTCGATGTAGACGAAGAGCTCCTCGATCATGAGCGGCGCGAGCTCCGGCGGCGGGAGGCGCTGAAGCTGCTTGGCGGCCTTCTCGGCGGCGTCCTTGATGCTGCCCGTCTTGCCGGCCTCCTGGTAGTTGTCGAGGATGCACGGGAGGAGCGGGATGTAGTACGGGTCGACGGCACCGAGCGCGGAGCCCGTCTTGCGGAAGAGCTCGTCGAACGCGACCATGGCGCCCTCCTTCTCGAGGGGGCTCTTGGCGCAGGCAGCGCGCTGCAGGTCCTCGAGGATGGCATCGGCGACAAGGGAGCGGACGCCGTGCGAGACGACGTGGGCGGCGAGCGCGGACGCCGCCGTGGTGCGCGCGGAGCGGGTCGTCGCAGCGTAGAGCGCCTGGAGCAGCGCCGAGGCGGGGGGAGCGGACTCACTGCGGGTATCGCAAGAGGTCAGTATGCGCCCACTTTGTACAGCGCGCAGGAGGACTCACGCCATCAAGGATCAACAATCGGGAGGCGAAACGTGTGGGAGGGGAGAGGGAGGCGCGCGAGGCGAGGTGGAGGGACGCGGAGAGGGTCTAGGAGGCCTGGGGACGTCTAAGGAGCCGCGACTGCGCCTTAAGCTCGACGAGAACGCGAGCGGGACAAGTGGGGACAGCAAGTGAGGGCGAGCGCTTTCGCGTCGAGCTCGAGCTGCTCCGCCCGGTCCACATCGAAACGTTGCGAGCGAGGCAAGCCGCGGATGCAAGACCCTGCACCGCTTCCTCGCATGTCCTGCAGCTACAGGACACAAGCGGTGCGACGCTGAGCTCGACTGTGCAGAGCTGAACCGCGTTAACCCGGAGGGGAGCCGTCGGAAGGCCTCCTGAGCTCGAGCTCGCACACGCTGCGCCCTCCGAGTGCTCGCTGGGGCTCTCCTGCAGTCTTTTGTCGCGGAGGCTCCTGACGAAGCTCGAGAGATCCAACACGAACTGACAGCATGAGTGATGCGAGATGAGGAGGCTCGCCCCAAAGATGCGCGTGCTCGCGTCCCAACTGTCGTCGCGCGTCGCAAAGAAGCTCAGTTCACCGCACAGCTCCCCGACAGTCGCTCCGTAGTGAAGGGGCGGCTCCTCGCTCAGTGCATGCGTGCGAGTGCGTGCCCACTCACCATGCGCCGCTCTCAGCTCATCCGAGTCCCTCCCTCACACGAACCGGAGCAGAGGATACTGCTGAACGAGGCGGTTATCGTATTGGGCAACGGACCGTGTTTTATACTGCTGTGTGTGGGAGAACATGCGAAGAGTGGGGTACTGCAGAGGAGACCGGGAGAACGTCCACGGAAAGGGAGACGAGAGGAACTGGACACGAGGCGGGGCGAGGCGCTTAGTAGTAGGTCGGCTCGCGCTTCTTGATGCCCATGAGGACACCGGTGGGCCTGCGGGAGGACAAGTGGGTTAGCAAGAAGCGACAGGAGCGTAGACGAGAGGCGACGCACTTGCGGAGGAAGCCCTCGACGCAAGGCATGCCCTTCTCCGGCTCGGCGAGCACAAAGTCGTAGCGGAAGTTCTGTGGGCGCGCGGCAGAGTCAGCCTCGTGCGTGAGAAGGAGGAAGACCGGGCTGGACGCACGAGGGTGGCGATGAAGCAGAAGAGCTCCATCATGGCGACGTTGCGGCCGACGCACGAGCGCGGGCCGTACGAGAAAATGTTGATCGCCTTCTCGAGCTCGCGCGTCTTCTCCTCCGAGACGAGCCAGCGCTCCGGGCGGTACGACTCGGCGTCGTCGCCCCAGATCTCCTTGATGCGGTGGATCGAGTACGACGGGACCGAAAGGATAGTCTGTGGGCAAGGCATTGTAGCGTCAGCAGCCGTTCGCAAGAGCGGCGAGAAAAAAAGGAGGACGTACGCCAGCCGGGAAGACCTCGCCGCAGACGGCAGTCTATGGGGGCATAGGCGGGTCAGCTCTTGCACAGCAGCAAGACGAAGGCGGAGCGACGCACGTCCTGCGTCATGAGGCGCGGGAGGCCCATGCCCGAAGTCGAGTGCAGGCGGAGCGCCTCATTGATGCACGCGCCGAGGTACGGCAGCGCCTTGACGTCGTCGTAGTCCATCACGCCGGTGATGCCGCGCGGGCCGAACGTCGAGTCGAGCTCCTCGCGGAGCTTCTTGTACGCGTGCGGGTTCGCGACGATGTGGTACATGATGGCGCTGCGAGGGTGCGAGGGTGAGCTCCGGTTTGAGAAGGTCAGCGGGGAGGGGCGATGAGACGCACCAAGACGAGTTGGAGGTGGTGTCGGAGCCGGCAATGAGCTGCGTGAGGGCTGCGTGCGTGGATGTCAAGTCAGCGCGCCGTCCCGCAGCGGAACTACTGAAGAGGAGTCGCCAAGACGCACCCTCAGCGGTGAGCTCGGGAATGCCCATAGGGTTGCCCTCGGAATCCTTGCCGTTCTGGAGGTGCGAGAGAATGTCCTTGCGATCGCCGGCGCCGTTCTGGAGACGCTCGTTGACGCGCGTGCGCGCAATACCGGTGAGGTTGTTGACCGAGGCGAGGCCGCGGGCGTACCACGGGTCGACGTACTGCAGGTAACAATGCCTGTGTGAGCGAAAGCTCCTCGACGTGCACAGCGAAATAGGAAAAGGCGCACCTTCATGTAGGGGCGGATCCAGGGCGGGAGGTTGCCAAGCGTCGCAGAGTACTCGCCGCGCTCGTTGAGAATCTGCACACCGCCAGCGTCTACGTAGGATAGCATGGTCAGCGCAGTTCTGCAGCAGAGACCCGAGGAAGACGCACAGATGACCGACCCGTCCTCCTTGGTGATAGCGACAGTGTCGGCGCCATCGCGCTCGATCATGTTGAACGGCGCGCCGAACGCGAGGTCACCGATGATGTCGAACGCGAGCGCGTTGTACCAGTCGAGCGTCTCGACGACGGCGTACCCCTTGCAACGGTCACCGTACTTGTCCGACGGGGTCTTGGCCGCCTTGTCGCAGAGGTCGTCCCACTTGCGGAGGAGGGCGCGAACCGTCGAGCTGATGTACGGTTCGAATTCGCGGACACTCTTACTGTGCAGCGGGAGGAGTGCGTCAGTCGGTGGACAGGAGGAGAGGTGCGGAAAGAGGCGACGAACGGGGCGAAAGTGTGCGAGACGATCTTGCGCTTGCGGGTGTGCTCGCTGCGGTCACGGGTGTTGAAGAGGCCGCGGTTCTTCGACGCGACAAAGGCGTCGTAGAAGTCGGTCTTGAGCGAACCACAGCCGTGGGCGTAGACGATGGGGAGCGCGGCGGGGTCTGCGATGGCGCGCGGCTGTCAGCCTTGGGAGCTGTTCAAAGGGACAGCAGAACAGGAAGAGTGGAAGGAGGAGTCGGAGTAGCGCGAAGACGCACCGTTGATGGAGACCTCCTTGGGGCCGATGCGGACGAACTTGCCGTGCTTCTCGTGCTCCTTGTGGACGACTTCGCTGCGGTTGCCGCGGCGAACCTGCTTGGCGAGCCACCAGCGGGTGAAGCCAGCGGCGGCGGGACCCTTGTACTTGCGGAGGCCGGCGCGGGCGGTAAAGTGGGGGACGACGCAGTAGAGGAAGGCGATGAGGATGGGCGCAGCGAGGACGAGGGGGAGGTAGCCCGACGTGAGGTGCTCGAGGAGCGGGCCGGCGAGGAAGTCGGTCATGGCTGCGTTGATGGGCGTTGCTGGCAGGAGGGAAAGCGGGAGAGGGAAGGGAAGCCGAGGCGGAGCAGGTGACAGGGCGGAGCTGGCTGGCGGCGACTTGCTGGGTGGGGGGATGGGCGCTCGCGTGCGGTGTTGCCAGTCGTGTGAGTGAGCAGGAGGAAGCAGAGCTAAGCAGGAGACGAGGGCGGGCACGGCGGGGGAGGGGGGACGATGGGGGACTCCGCACACGAGCCGTTCTCCCGGCCGCCATCCAGACCGCTCGGCTCCGCTCCCGCGCATCCTCGCCGCCTCGGAACGCGCCGATTGGTTGACCGCTTCCCCGCTTCCCCCTCTCACGCCGTCCTGCCGAAGCAAGGAAATGGACAACATCCGCGCTCTTCCGGTCGAGCAGCCAGTGCAGTACATCCAGGTCGAGAGACAGCACGCGTGTGAGCATACGCCGCCAGAGATGGGGGATCGAGGAGAGATACCTCTCGCCCCGCCGTCACCGCCAGGTTCGAGCAGAGCACCGCGTCGCTCCTCACACACTCGCTAGACCGCACCACTGAGCATGGCCGACTCGTCTGCAGCCGCCGCAGAGCACCACGCGCGCAACACGCAGACCATCGTCGACGCCGCCGCCTCGACGTCGCCAACGCCGCCCGCGCTGAACCCGCTGCTCGCGCGGGGCAAGCTCAAGAAGCCGTCCAAGAGCGCGGGCAAGGGCAAGGGCAAGGGCAAGCTCATCAAGGAGGTGTATAAGGCCAAGCAGGACGAGCTCAACGTCGTGTCGAGCGGCGGACCCGACCCCGTTGAGGAGGGCGCCGTCCTCGACCTCGCAGACCAGCTCCTCGAGCAGCTTGGCGGGCAGCTCGAAGACGACGAGGTTGCGACCGCCGTGCCCGACCAGGCGCCCGCCGCAGCGTCGAAGGGCACCCCGCTCAGCGCCGCTTCGACCACCAGCAGCCATGGCTCCGGGACGTCGACGCGCGACAGGTTCCACGGCTTCAAGGAGGACCTCAAGGATGCTTTCCTCCCGAACCGCAACTCGGACGGCGCAAACGGCGAGCGCAAGGTAAACCGTCAGCATGCGAGGAAGGTGCGCTTCCTCCGTCCGCCTGTGCGCTCGCGGGCTACCGGGTGTTGACGCTGTCTCAATCCTCCTCGCAGCTCCGCAAAGCGGAAGAGTTCGAGCAGCAGCGGCGGGACGCCGAAGCCGAGGTGCTCGCCGAGAACGACCGCTCTGTCGAGCTTGAGAAGCAGGCCATCGACAGCCAGTGCCAGAAGCTTAAGGTCATGGTCAAGGAGATCGACCCCGATGGTCACTGGTGCGTCAATGCCTGCTCCGTGGAGCGGTGAAGCCAAGCTGACGGTGCGTTCCCGGGGGTGCAGCATGTACTCGGCGATCGCAGACCAGGCCAACTTCCTGCTGTCGGTGCGTCTTCACGTCCGCTCCTCCACTTGTGTGGTACTTGCCGGACGCTTCCTCGCGGTCGCCAACGCCGATTGAGCTGCGCACGTCGAGCGTCTCCCGCTGACCGCCGCGCGCTCGCAGCCGACAAAGGAGACGTACCAGGACACGCGAAAGAAGGCCGCCGCTTACATGCGCGCACACCCCGACGAGTTCCTCCCGTTCCTCCCGAGCGAGATCGACCCGGAAAACATGATGAGCCCGAGTGCGTTTTCTGGTCCTCTCGCGCACCTTCCGCCGCTCCGCGTGCGTGGGACCTTTCGAACACTCTGCTGACGAGCTTGCGACTCATGCGCAGCCGAGTTCGCGCGGTACTGCGACACGGTCGAGAATACGGCAGAGTGGGGCGGCGAGCCCGAGGTGCGTTTCCTCATGTCCATCTCGCTCAGTCGACCTCTCCGCTCACGGTCTTCTATCTTCCCATCTGCAGATTCGGGCATTGTCGCTGCACTACCAGGCGCCGGTCATCGTCGTGCAGGCGGGAACGGAGATGGTCGAGCACGGCTCCGACTTCCCGAGGGAGCGCGCGATCCTGATCTCGTGAGTTCGACCTCCACTCTGCATAGAAACGCTCGTAACCGTGCGTACTGACTGGTCAACCCCTTGTCGCTTGCAGTTACCACCGCAAGATGTACGGACTTGGCGAGGTGAGCTCCTCGATTCCTTCTACCTCCACCTCTCATTCTGTCTACGCCGGCTTGACGCGCGTCCGTCTCCACTGCTGCTAACCCTTCCCACATCCGCAGCACTACAACTCGCTGCGACCGATAACGCACGGCGCGCCGCACGTCCTCCCGCCCCCGCCGACCGACGACGCGCCCATAGCCCGTGCCTCTGCCTAATCCCCGCGACTCCCTGTTGTTCCTCGTCTTTCACGCTGCATAGACCGAGTGTAGAGCTGTGTACCTTGTCATCACTACGGCGGCTTAGCGGTCGGAGCCATCCCGCAGCTTGACCGGAGGGTCGGGAGGAGGCCGTCTCGTCTCGCACCTGCCTCCTTCGCTGCTGCTATGCCTCCTTCCGTTCCGCATCGTGTTTTGCTTTCTCGTCGTGCTCGTGCCAGACCAGCGCGCGTGAGGGTGCAAAGTTGCACGTGCCCCGAAGTCGGCTGATGATGAGGACGCTCCCGCTCGGCTCCCGCCCACGTCCTCCCACTGCGAGTCCTGCATTGCTGCCGCCAACGCACACTTCTAGCGAGCACCCTCCGACCCGCCCGCCTGCGCCCACCTGCCCCTGCGCTAGCGTCGCGCTTCCCCTCCCGAGCGACGGTCCCCGCGATGATCCCGCCCGAGAACGACGAGCCGCCGGCCGAGCGGCCGCCGCACCACGTCGTGCACCCGCTGACGGGCACGCTCAGCTTCCGCAATCCCTGGCCCAGCGCCTCGGCGCCCACCGCGTCGGAGCTCCTCTTCGGCGGGGCGTGGCTCGGCTGGCCCAACTTGCACCTCAGCAAGCATCCGATGGCGCGCGAGCTCAAGGTCATCGACCCGGGCGACTGGGGCCGCGCCAAGGTCCGCGAGCTGCGCGCCGCCGCCGAGAAGGACGGCAAGGGCTCCAAGGTCGGCTTCGCGCGGTCGACCTGGCTAGGGCACGCCGCCGCCCTCGTCCAGATCCCGCTCGACATCCCGCCCGACCCGCTCGCGGCGCTGCGTCGTCGCAGCGCGGAGAACGAGCCGGCGGAGGGGGACGTCGAGAGCGGGGGCGAGGGTGCCGTCGAGGAGGAGGACCAGTACGGCGAGGAGGAGGGCACGACGCTCAAGCTCCTGTTTGACCCCATCTTCAGCGAGCGCGCGGGGCCGACCGCCTACACCGGCCCTGGCAGGCTCAAGGCGAGTCCGTGCGGCGTGAAAGACTTGCCCGGCGTCGACGCTGTCCTGATCAGCCATAACCAGTGCGTCCCGCACTCCCGCTCGAGCCCATCCAGAGCGCGCCATTGACCTGCGTACCGATAGCTACGATCACCTCGATGCGACGAGCATCAAGCAGGTCCTCGAGAAGTGGCCGCGCGTCAAGTTCTTCGTCCCCCTCGGTTCGTCACGCTCTTTACCAACTACCCTATGCATTCCTGACCCCTCCCCGCGCACAGGCAACAAGCAGTGGTTTTTCACGACCGGCGTTCCCCTCTCCCAGATCTACGAGCTCGACTGGTGGGAAGACGTCGACCTCACGCCTTCCGACTTCGGCCTCGCTCCGCCTCCGCTCGCATCGCCCAGCCCTCTGGACACGGCCGAAGGTGACGGGCTCGAGAGCGGGAGGTCGAGCCGCGCGAGGTCGCTGCAAAGCGATCAGGCGCGGGAGCAGGAGCGCATCCGCTTCACGTGCGTACCGGCACAGCACAACTCGGGTGCGCCGTCTTCTCTTCTTAATCGCGGTACGTATAGTGACACGCAAGCGCACAGGCCGCTCTCCCGCCGACCAGGGCTCGACGCTGTGGTGCGGCTGGGTCGTCGAGCACCTGCTCGAGTCCGGCCCGCCGGACCCCTCGCCGTTCTTCCACCACGGGCAGACGAAGGACTCGTCCATCACCGCATCGACCGACTCATTCGTCTCGGCGCCGGAGGCCGACCCGGCCGAGGCGCCGTTCTCGACAGCGGCGAACTCGGTGCTCGTCGAGGAGCCGGAGGAGGGCGACTTTGCGATCGAGGAGGAGGAGGACGAGTCGGCCTCGGCTGCGCCCGCACGCAACCCGCATCTTCACCTCGAGCCCCCGGCACAACATGGCTCGCAACTCCTCGCACCGGGGAACGCATCGCCGACGGACGTCTCGCCGCGCCTGTCACCGCTGCCGACCGCAAGCAGCGCACCTGTCTCGCCCGACGCGGTCTCGCCGCTGCAGGTGCCGAAGACGCGCAGCCCGTCACGCAGCGCCGACACGTCGCCCTCGCGGCGCAGCTCGGTCTCGCAGATGCTGCAGCGCAGCTCGTCCTTCTCCAAGTCGCTCACGCGCCGTCTGTCGAGCGCGGAGCGCCCGCAGCCCGCAAGGCGGAGCAGCCAGTCGGCCCCGGCGACGCCGAGCCCGCTCTCGCGCTCGAGCAGCCTACGCGCGGCACGGCAGGCCAGCGCGCTGGAGAGCGAGGCGAGCCACGCTTCAGGGGAGGGCGACGGCGCGGACGGCGCGAGCCCGAGCGGGAGCGGTAGCGGCAGTGGTACGAGCTCGCCTGGCGAGCTGGCGATTGGGCCCGCCGCGCTCAAGAAGGAGAAGCTTGCGGCGGAGGAGCGGGAGCGGGTGCGCGCGGCGAAGGCGCTGCGCGCGGACTCGGAGGTCGGGCGCGCGATCCACGACGGGCGGTGGACGAAGCGCGTGATCCGCAAGGGCGCGATCTTCCATGCTGGGTGCGGCGCGCTCTCCCCCTCTTCTGTCCCCGCAGCGGCTGACCCTCGCGCGCGCGCGCAGCGATACCGGCTACCGCCGTCACCGCAAGTGCGAGCACCCTGTGTGCCCCGCGTTTGACGAGATCGGGCTCAAGTTCGGGCCCTTCGACGTCTCGTTCGTGCCCATCTGGCGCGGCGGCAGCTTGGGCTTCGTCTCCGCGATTGGCTTGCGGGTGCGCTCTCCCGTTCTCCCGCTGTGCTACTCACCGTACTGACTGCTCCACTCGTGCAGCTGCACCACGAGAACATCTCGAGCGCGCTGCACGGGTCGCCTGCCGACGCGGTCGACATTCACCTCGACGTGCGGAGCCGGAACACGATCGGTGCGCTCGCTCATTCTCCCTCCTCGCGACCTTCTCTGACATCGGTTCACACGCAGGCGTGCATTTCGGCACGTTCATCGGCTCCGAGTCCGAGTCGCTCGAGGCCATCATCGAGCTGCACGAGGCGGTCGAGGAGGCGGGCGTCAAGGCGCTCGACGACCCGAACGAGGACGAGATGGGCCGCATGGGCGTCATCGACATTGGAGAGACGTGGTGCACCGAGAGTGCGTGCTCCTTTTGCTCTCTGGGCGGGCGGACGACTGAACGTCTTCTCCTCCTCGCCCGCAGTCCACAACCTGCTCATCGTTTCCTGAGGACTTTCTTGCTCTTCACACCGGTACGTTCACAGCCTTTTCGTGCTTCTTCGACCTGTGCCGACGCTGTGCCTCTACCCGTCGCGCAGGTAGACCATTCGACGCGTTCGTATCGAAGAGGGCGCTCTTGCACCCTCCATCCAATTCGGCTCGCAGTAGACGTCGCTATCCGTCCCCTGTGTCGTCGGGACGCCTGTTATTGTATCTTAGCCGTCGCAAGCGTATCGACCGCGGTCAGTTGTCTGCGGGTGTCGCCTCGTGTGCGACAGGAGGGAGAGAGGCCTCCTTTCGCTTCCTTTCTCTGCGCTGATGGGCGGCGCGGTGCGGTCTCCGAGTGCCTCCTGGGCTGCCTCGAGGTCGCAGTCTGGCTGAGCGCGAGGTTGCCTCCGTCGCCTCGGCCACTGCGCCTCTTGTCGCTGCACCGCCTTGCTCCGCCATCTCCCCCTCGGCGTCTCCGCTCTTTTCCCGCGCCACGATGGCTGCAGAGCCTCAGACCGCACACACAGGCCCGCTGCAACCGAGCCCCGCCCCGCCCGCATCGTCGTCGTTCCCGCCCGCGTCCCGGACGGGCGCTGCGGACGCGCCGGCGTCGCTGCTCGCGCTGGCCAAGCCGGTGCCGTTCCCGCCGCTCGAGCTCATGCACGACCGCACGCGCACCGTCACTCACGCCCTCGCCCAGTCCAAGCGCGCCGCCGAGCACGGCAAGGGCAAGGAGCGCGCCGTCCCCCCGCACGACGGCGGACTGCGCTGGAAGGCGGGCGTCGCTCCGGGCCAGGCGGCGAGGAAGCTCTTCCCCAAGCCCAACCTCGCACAGCGCGCCTGCCGCCGCTTCTTCATCAAGCGCGACCTCAAATACGTGCGCCCGCTCCCCCTCCTCCTCTCTCGTCCCAAGATGCCAAGCGAAGGGCGATCTCCTCCCGGACCGGCTGGCTGACGCGCCCGAGCAACGACACAGGGCCGCGAATGGACGCAGGAGGAGCTCGACGAGGCGGACGCGCGCGGCAACTTCCCCCACCGCCCGAGTGACCTCTTCCTCAAGGTGCGTCGATGCCGACGGGGTCAATGCGGCCGAGGCGTTCTCCTCTTTGATGGGCACAGTCGCTGATAGTGTGGCTCACATCCGTACTGCTTCCGCAGATGTACTCGGACGTCCTCACCTGCCTCACGCGCGACCCGCTCGCTGGCAACGTCTCGCCCGCCCTCATCGGCACGCAGGGAACCATCCCGCTCAGCATCGTCTCGACCATCCCCGATATCATGCAGCACTACCACGACTGCAGTGCGTTATGCCCTCTTCACTATTGCGGTCGAGCCAGAGCTAATTCTCCTCGCCTGCGACAGTCGTTCTCGCCGAGAAGGAGGTCTTCCTTGTCACAAGTGCGTCTCGCCACCTCATTCTGAGCTCACACTTGTACTGACTCGTCACCCTCTCCGTTCGCAGACTACTGGCAGTGCGTCGCGCGGCGCAGAGCTTCCGCACTCGACCCGCGCAGGGTCTGACCTTCCTCAACCCGCAGACCGTCCGACTCGGTTAACAAGGTCTCCGAGGGCCTGCGGGAGCTCAACAAGCGGATAGGGGAGCGCAAGGGGGAGAAGATTGTCGTCAAGATCATGTGGGACCGCGGTGCCGTGCAGCAGCTTTGGCAGTGCGTTCCTCCTTGCTCGCCCATCGAGACACCGCTCACCCTGTTCCGCTATCGCAGCAACCATGTCACGGTCACGCCGGAAACCTGGGCGCCGCTCGGCCTCCCTCACCCGAAAGACGTTCCGAACCTCTCGCTCCAGGTCATCAACTTCCACCGCCCGCTGCTCGGCACGTTCCACCAGAAGGCGATGGTCGTCGACCGTAAGGTCGCGCTTCTCAATTCGAACAACATCCAGGACCGCCCGAACCTCGAGGTGCGCTCCGAAGTCGTGCGGTTAAACGAGCGAGACTAACAAGTCCCTCTCGCAGATGATGGTGCACCTCGAGGGGCCGGTCGTCGACTCGCTCTACGACAACATGCTCATCAGCTGGCACGAATCGCTGTCCCCAACCCTTCCCTGCCTCACGGCCCCCTCTCCTACCACCGACCCGAACCTCTTCCCCTACACCTTCACAGACGCGAACCCGTACCTCGCCAACATCGACGTCGCGAAAGCGGCCAAGGCGGCGCGCATCCTCCTAAACCGGCAGGACGACGAGGCGAAGAAGGGCGCGCAGACGGCCTCGCTCGCCCCGCCCGAGTGGTGGCGCCGCGAGAGCGGCCCGCTGACGCCGCACGGCTGGCCGTTCGCGGGCCTCGGGCTCGGCGGGCACGCGCATCCGCACCAGCAGCAGCACTTCGACGGACCGCTCGCGGCAGCGGGGGCGGCGGGCGGTGCGGCGGCGGGGACGGGCGAGGGCGGCGACGGCAAGTTCGCGGCGCTCGTCGCGCAGCTCGTCGAGAAGGCGCGCGAGGAGAAGGCGCGCCTTGCGCTCGGCATGTCGAGCATGATCGACGGGCACAGGCACGCGCCGGCGGCGGCGGCGGGGCCGGGCTCGCCAAGCATAGCGGCGGGGACTGCCGCGACCGAGAATGGCGAGAGCGTCGCGGATAGCGGGGTGGAGGTCGGCTCGAAGAGGAGCGACGACAGGACGGTCGTTGGCGGTGAAGCGGGCGGGACGGCGGAAGTCGCGGAGGGGACGTCGAACTGGGACAAGGCGGCGGGGGCGATGCGGAGCAACGGTGCGATCCCTCCCTTCCTCCCCGCCCGCCGCGGGAGCTTACCGTTCTCTCCACAGGTCTGCATGCAGCCTCATCGGCGACTTCGGATCCCGACCCGCCTGGCTTCAACGACCCCACCGCACCGCCGCCGACGGGCGCGACGCTCCCACACTCGACGCCGTCGGAGGTGTCGCCCGACACGCCGGCCGACGCGTCCCTCTCGCCCGGGGGCGCCAACAACGGCACCGCGTCGAGCGCACGCCTCCGTGCGCTGAGCAAGGCGCTCAATGCCGGCGCGATCAACCAGATTGACGCGGCGATCCAGGACGAGAAGCTCATCCACGACTTCAAGCCGCACATGCTCCACAAGGCGCACGAGGCTTTCCGTGCGTCGTCTTCAGCTCTCTCACTCATGGATACGCTGACTGAAGAAGCGCGCGCAGCGATCTGCCTCGTCAACCGCCGCCCGCACGGCTCGCCCGGGCACAACGACATCCGCTGCCCGCAAGCAGCGGCATGGCTCGCGGCGCTCAAATACGCCGAGAAGAACGTCTTCATGTGCGTCTTTCTCCCTTTGCCGTCGAGAACGCGCCCATGACGCCCTCGCACTCGCAGCCAAACCCCGACGCTCAACGCCGCCCCGATCGTGCGCGGTGTCGTGGAGGCGTGCTCGCGCGGCGGGCGGGACGGCAAGGGCATTCCCGTGACGCTCTTCCTCGGGCTCGGGTTCAACGACAAGGGCGAGAGCATCCCGTTCCAGGGCGGGACGAACGAGCAGGTCGTGTTCCGCCTGTACGGGCAGCTGCGCAAGCTCGGCAAGGAGGGCAACCTCCACGTGTACTGGTACTGCGGTGCGTGCCTTCCTGGCCCCCGAGGATCAGCAAGGGCTGACAAGCGACGCTCCGCAGGCAAGGACCAGATCCGCCCGCTCAACGCGTACGCCCTTCTCCGCTCCCTCTTCCTTCTCCGCACGCTCACCTGTCGCTTCTATCCAGCGTACACAAGTCGCGGAACTGCCACGTGCGTCGACTGGCGCTTTGGTCGCCCTCGTTCCCCGTCGCTGACCTTTTCCTCGCCCGCAGATCAAGTTCATGTCGGTCGACGGGCAGTGCGCGATCGTCGGGAACGGCAACCTCGACTCGCAGTCGTTCTGGCACTCGCAGGAGGCCAACATCCTCGTCGACAACCCGCAGCTCGTCGCCGACTGGATGGACCAGCTGCGGACGAACCAGTCGACGCACAAGTACGGCCGCGTCGACACGGACGGGATCTGGCGCGACCCGTCGACGGGCGAGGAGCTCGAGAAGCCCAAGTCCATCGGGTGCTTCACGGCGATGAGGGCGGTGATCTGAGCGCGAGGAGGAGGACAAGCGGCGCTGGCGGCGACAACAGACACTTCTCCCCCTTCTCTCCTTGCGCTCGTAATCCCTGATGTGCCTTCCCTCTTCGCTGTATTGATGTTGTCGCTGCAATGGTTGCTGTGCTCTCCCGCGGAAGGAAAACGACGAGGCTCGGCCCCTCGGAAGACACAGCGAGAGGGCGTTGACCTTCGCGGCGCCGCACCCTCGCCTCTCCCTCCCCCCACTACTCGCACTGCTCCAGCACACGATGTCTACTGCTTACGGCTCCACGAGGGACAGGCACGGCGCAGAGGACGAGGAGATTGCCTGTGCGCTCTCCGCCACTTCGCTCGTCCTCATCCTCGCTCGCCCGACATGGCGCTGACCTCGTCCCCCTCCGCGCAGACCGCCTGCAGGTGATGGGAGCGCGCGAGGGATTCATCAAGGCGAGTCTTCGCACCCGCCCCGCCTTCAGCGCTGCGCCGTCTCGCCGCTTCGGAGGGGATCGCCGCGAGGAGACCATGGCGTCGATGAAGCTGACTTCGGCTCTTTCGGTGGGTATCACAGGGCGCGCTCATCGGCGGTACCCTTATGGCGCTGTGCGTGCATTCCGCGCCGTCTCGGATGCTGTAGCGCCAGGAGCTGACCATCGTCCGCACCGCCACCCTCGCAGGGCAAACTGGCGGTGCGCTCACCATACTCGCGGTTCTGCTGCGCAGGGAGGATTGACACTGACTCTCGGCTCTCGGCTCGGCGCGCAGCTTCCCCTGGGTACAGCGGCAGACGCTGGCGGGCAAGACGTGCGTGACCTCCCTTCCTCTCCTTCGAGACGGAAGCTGACCAGACCGCATTCTGCAGCTTCTTGGCCTCGTGGGCCGCCATCTTCGGTGTACGTACTCGCAGGCTAGACGAGAGCTAGCAGGCGCGACGCGTAGACTCGAACTGACCTTGCGCCTCCTCTCCCGCTCTTCAGATGGTCACGCACGCCGGTTCGTCCTCCCCTTTGTGCTTTCCGCGTGCTGTACTGATGCGGAATATGCGTGCAGACCACTACCTGCTGCAGTGGGAGACGAACCACCGCGTGCAGTCTGAGCGGTGGAGGACGATGGCGAGGAATGGTGCGTCTCCGCCCCGCTTCCCTGCGTTCCTGGTGATCTCGCACGCAGGGCCGCTTCTTGAAAATGAGGTGCAACGAGACGGCTCACGATGCCTTTTGCCGCCCGCAGAACTCGCCGCTCAGGGCACCGTCCCGTCCGTCCCCCTCTCCTGCCCTCCCGCCTCATACTCGTCCCCGCCGCTGACACTATCACCCCCCACAGCTCCGAAACCGCCATGCGCGCATGGAAGGCGGCCTACGACGCGAAGCTCCGCGCAACGCTGGACACCGCGTCGACG